>OY829540.1:48575022-48851326 GCA_963691705.1 Viola odorata
CACTTAGCCAAACACCATGTCCCCCAAGAAGCCTGCAAAAATTAAAATGGTGGCCCACAAAAAAACCCATCACCCACCAGCTCGTCATCCCTCGCTGTCAGCCCCCGATTTCGGCCACTCCCACTCTCGCCACATCGACCTAGGGTCGGAAAATGAGAAAGCTATCGAAGCCGGTGAGCCCTCCCACTCTCAGCCGTCGTCCGATGAAGACCTAGACGTCACCGGATCTAAGCCGGCGACCTCCACCATCACTAAATCCGACCGGTCGGCAATGCACCATCGCCCTAGGGCACTCCACAACATTCTCCTATCCCTTCTCCCTTCTCCTTGAACTCCTTTTATTATCTGAACTCTGTTGTCTGTTTTGTGCATCTCTCTCGCATTGAGGGCAATGCGAAGCCTCAGTGTGGGGGAGGATTTGTGTGTTTGTGTGATATGTTAGTATATATATGTTTGACTACATGCTTTGTATATATTTGATTGCTTACTTTGTGCAAAAATTTAAATTTTTTTTGGATTTTCACTTTAAAGGTTTTTGCTAACTTGTTAGCACTGCCCAGTTTTAAAACTCCCTTGTATGGACACACTTTTGACTTATGAGCACATAGAAATGAACTGCCTTTCATGTTGGTCTTGCCCTAGATCTTGCATGCTTTGCCTGTTAGCTCTTATAACCTACATTTGCACTAAACATCAGCAATCATTTATAGCACTTTGTGAGCATTTGAGCCTAAACAGTCTTATTTTTCATGTGTGATTCAATGCTTAGCTAGGCACTCAACTAAGTTTGCATGAGACCCCTGGGTATGGGCACCATCAGTCTTAGGAAAGCAACAAAAAGACGGAAAAAATGAAATTTGCATCTTTGTTTTCATTTCTTTTTCTTTCTATCATTCCTCTCTTTTTCTTCATTTATCCCTCGACACCCTTTTTCGTTTAGCCCCCGACATCTCATTCCCTTCTCATTTTTCTCTCTTCTTTATCCACTTGTTCTCACTTTCCTTAATCCCTTTTCCTTGGCAGGTGAGCGGTATTTGTCAGAGGTGACGGGCTAGATGATCAGCAAAGTCTAAGTTTGGGGGAGACCGACAAGAAGGTGTAGATGGCGAAAAAGGTCTAGGGCAAAGTCATCAAGCCCTAGCCGAAGTAAGTTGGCAAAATCCTTGAGCTAATTCAATCTTCATCAGCTGAAGTTTGTCGAATTCGTTTTCATCTTTGTAAAAAATAAAAAAAATAAAAAATAAAAAATAAAAAAATCAAAAAAATTCAAAACCAGAAATAAAGCAAAGAAAAGAAAGTCTTATCTGGTTTCAAAAAAAAAAAGGAAAGAAAAACGAAAGAAGGCAAAGGCACGAACAAGAAAAATGAAGTATTGTCGGCATGGCTCCCAAGAGAAGAACTCCCCCAGAAGAAGAATTTCGTCTAGCCCTCGACTGTTTGCCCTTGACGGATACTGCCTCACCATTTCATCTCCATTCGGGTTTTTCGTTCTATTCTCTTTCTCTTTTTCTTCTCTTTTGCTCTTTATGTATAATCTTTCTACTTTCTTTCTTTCTTTCCCTTTTCTCTCCATATTCTTCATATTCTCTATACATCTTTCCTTTCAATCCTTTTTTATGGTGCAAAGTTCATTTCTGATTGTTGATTGCCTAAGCATGTGGATTTTAACTCGGGTTGATGTGCAAACTATGTTGTGTGTTTTGTTAATTTGCATATTTGAGTGATTACACACCAAGCCTAGTTGAGTGTGAGTGTAAACACTTTCCCCAGTGAGGATTGCTGAAGCCAAGTCTGATGTGGTAAAGTTTCTTCATTAGGGTCGTTATCCTAATGATTTGATGCAGAGTTATCTAGGCGGAGTATGTCTTGACATGGTTAGGGCTGATTGTTTGGTTTGTTAATTCTTGTGCTATGGTTGGTTGTGCTTGTCTGTGTCTTGGGGTGTGTTTTCCTTTTTGATTGCTCGAGGGCGAGCAATAGGTAGTGTGGGGGAATTTGATATGATGTCTTTTTATGCATGTTTTTTCCTCTCTTTTAGGTCTAATTTCACACTTGATACTACTAATTTGGCTTGTTTTCCAACCACTTTGTAGATTTGGACTAAAGGGAGAAACTTGCTGAAAAGTGCGCCATTTGGATGTATTTTTGCTGATCTTTCATCGTCGAGCCCTAGATGCATTTTGTCGTCGAGACCTACCGTCGGGGCCTAGATGAGATCTTATGTCTAGGCCTAGACGAAGCACGTGCGTGTTTCTTTCCGAATGACGCTTGGCCGAAGATGCTAAAAAGATTCTAGCGGGATTCCATGTGCAAATCATCCAGCTCATCAGAGAATATTCCTCTATACCATTTTGTCCCCTAGTGGGATTGTTAGGCTATATATATAACCTTAACTTTAGGTTAAAAGAGGGCTACTCCTTAGTATATTTTTCATCTTTTTAGGGTTTTCAATCATTGTAGCCACCTCTCTAACATTGGGATTTGTTCTTCCTTTATATTTCCAGAAATTGGAGCCCCAAGCTCCAATTAGTTTTTAATCCAGATTTTTGTTTTCGTCTGCACCTCCTCTCTGTTTATTTTGCTTTCTCCATCTATCTTGTGCATGATTTCCAGCATGAGTGGCTAAATCTCTTAATCTTGGCAGGGGTGTTTTAAGGATTGCAAGAGGATAGTTGGGAGGTCAAAGTGTTCTTAAAACGTGTTCATTGTTGTATCCGCTTTCTTGCCATTTTATTGTCATTTCGTGTGAGATTTGTTGGTAGTTTGATCACCTATTTGCATGTTTCTCATGAATATTGTCTTTTCCATGGTAATAACTAACGTGAGGCCATGGAATAGAGTAGGCACCTGGTCCAGAGTCATCATGTCGTTTGGTCTAATCTGGCTAGGGCAAGAAACCGGTTAGGGCAGACTTCTCAGTGTCTACCCCTAGACGTGTCTTCTCTCCACTTCACGGGCCTGTGTGTATGACCCATAAGCGTACCTTGGGCACAGTGTCACGGCCACTCCCATAAGCATACCTTGGGAGTGACTTCTCTTAAGAAGAGAAGTAGGGAATCCACGTGAAAACAGGATTCCTATAGCACGTCTATGGCGTGAACGCAGTCTATCCTTGCACCGATGACCGACTAGACCTCGACGCAATCCGCCGTCTACCCCTGCTAAGATTTTTCCTTTTATCTGATTTATTATCTTTACTTACTCTGTTATTATCTTTATTACACTTGTTAGTCTTTACCATTTTTATTGATATTCTCTTGCTTTATTTTTGTTCCCTTTTATTTAATTATTTCGTTTGTCTATTATTACTTGTTATTTGAATTTTTATTCTCTGTCTCAACCTCAACTGCCATCGTTGGCTAGATTCGTCTAGACCAACCAAAACCCCCCCTTTGTGTTACTTTTATGTCTGTTGCATTTTCATCCACATCATACATTTAGGGCAAGATTAAATTTAGTCCTTCATTTTCCCTGTGGTTCGACCCTGACTTGCCGCTATATACATTAATTTGTGCATCTAGCCTATCAGGATTATAAATATTAATTTTGACGCGCGTTTCGACGGCGCGTCATTTTCCCATCTTTTTTTTTCTTTAATTCTTTTTTTTTCTTTTTTGAAGAGAGGGGGCACGAAGCAGTTACAAAACCTTGATTCTTCCGGAGCATGAAACTTTTAATTTTTCGTTCGGCGCTTGCCCATGATCTGCTTCCAGCATCGATGGTGACTTCTTTTTCGTTTCCCCACACTTGAACGTTTCTGGGGCTCGAATTGCTTGAATGAGCTAGGGCTCAAAACTCTTTTGAGCTTTTGCCTTTTCTTGCCCTAGATTTCTACTTTCTGTTTTCTGCTCTGAAGTCTTTTTGCTTTCGTCTGCTTCCCCACACTTAACCTTGTCTGCACGTTCTTCGGGTGTCTAGCCGTCGACGTTACCCTCAATAATTGCTACCTCACCTGCCAAGGAAAAAGATCAAGAAAATACAAATGGTCAGGAAAGAATATGAAAGGAAGGGGAATGTCGGGGGCTCGAAAAGAAAAGAGAGAGAGGGGGAGAAGAGAAAGAAAAAGACATTGATGCAAAGTTTTTCGCCACATTTAAGCTTTCCCATGCCTAACAGTGACTATACACAGGGATATCATACAAGATCAACCAGTGCCTAGCTAAAGCATCCTAATCACACAAGAAAGAAATAGGCATGAAAGCTCAAATGCTCACAGGGTGCTTTTGGATTAGTCTTTCGCCCCTATACCCAAGTCAGACAAACGATTTGCACGTCAGTATCGCTGCGGGCCTCCACCAAAGTTTCCTCTGGCTTCGCCCCGCTCAGGCATAGTTCACCATCTTTCGGGTCCCGACAGGCATGCTCACACTCGAACCCTTCTCAGAAGATCAAGGTCGGTCGGCGGTGCAACCCGCTAGGGGATCCCGCCACTCAGCTTCCTTGCGCCTTTCGGGTTTACTCACCCGTTGATATAAGGTTCAGTAGGCAAAAATGAGAAAAGCTAGGTCTAGACAAGGTGCTGGTGGTTCATACTTGTGCACGAATGATCAAAAGTGTGTCCATTCATAGAGGTTTTAAAAACTGGGCAGTGACAGAAATTTGGCAAAAATCCTAAAATCCTAAAAATTAAAAATCTGAAAAATTTTAAAATTTCGCAACAAAACAAGCAATCATGCAACAAGCAGAAAAATAAACATGCAGTCAAGCAATAATAAAATAACAAGCGCAAACATAACAGATAAATCCCTCCCCACACTTAGGCTTCGCATTGTCCTCAATGCGAGAAGGGCACACACAAGAAAGTTCTAAAAAATAAAGAGTGAAGCAGAAATAAAAAGGGAAAGGAACGTGGGTTGCCTCCCACGAAGCGCCTCTGTTATTGTCGAGGGCTCGACATTGGCTGTTCGAATTTCAACCAATCCTACTAAATGCTTTCCATACTCTTAGTTTGATGTGAATTATAGCATGAAGTGGATGGTCCAGTAGCAAAGCAACCTGCAGGCAACCATAAAATGATTCAAATGTTAATTCGGGTTCCCGCAAAATAGAGAGGAAAAAATTGTAATGTGTAAAAGGTGATTCAAGAAAAGGATCAACATAATTAGAAAGTTTAGAAATCTCCCTTTCACACATAACAACTTTAGAGCTCCAGTCCTCAATTATCCCTTCCTCAATCTCTCTCAAATCCTCATTCTTTTCCTCCCCTGGCTTGAATTCTATGTCTAGGGCATGACATTCCGACTTGTCGAGGGCATGAAACTCCTCACAAGATTTGATCTGCTGAAAAGCCTCAAAAGCCTCAATTTCTTGACCCACCAAAGTGTCAGAACAGTTTTGGAGTTGACTTGGCAAATTTGGTTGAACAACGATTTCTGCCTCCAATTCTACGTCTAGGGCACAACATTGTGACTGCACTGGCCTTGAACTCCACATTGGCTCCTGACTCTGAAAGAAGACATTCTGGGCCTTCCAAGTTTAGCTCATTCGGGGGCATGAAAAGGTCCTCTAACCCATAAGACTCATCATCCTGGTCATGACGCTCAGATGGCAACTCCCATAGAATGGCGGTTGATAGATTCTCTTCACTTAAATAGTCGTCACTATCTAAGTGTTGCAAATGTTGTTCTATGGGGGTGATAGGATGAGTTGTGCTGTGACTGGGCAGATGTGTTGGAGCTAAAAAATTTGGTCTAGGTGCAGGGGCAATGTCTAGGGCAGGATGGGTAGGTTCAGGTGCAGGGGCAACGTCTAGGGCAAGATGGGTAGGTTCAGGTGGTCCAGGGTCGGGGGCAAGACCCATAGGCAACCATACAAAGTTTCCTTCAATAGCCTCTTGGCGTCTCTGCTCTATAAGCTCCTCCATGGCCTCTTGACCTTGATTCACCATATCAGCTAATTCATCTATTTGTCTCTGTATCTCAAGCTCATGCATGGCTAATTGCATCACCTCAAGTTGTCTCCTCAGGGTAGCTAGTTCTGCCCATTGTTCCTGATTTCCGTAGTAGCTCTGTGGAGGTTGTGGAGGCTGATAATATTGATAGCTAGGTTCGTCTTGCCCTGTATAGTTGAAATTTACTGGATCCCACCATGGGGGGTTAGGAGTGTAATACTGAGGAAAGAAGGGTGAGTAAGAATAAGGATCAAAATAAGACATTGAAGAAAGAAATAATTAAAAGAAGTAAAAATAAAATATAAAAAAATCTGGAATTTTCTAGGGCACGAATTAACACCAATCCCCGACAACGGCGCCAATTTGATGGCGTGCTTGTCGAGGGCACGATCAAATAATTACAACTTATCACATGCAACAAAAAAGGATTGAAGACAGTGGCAAGAGGTTCGATCCACAGAGAAAGGTGAAGACATACACTAGACAAGACTAGATATAAAATGAAACAATAAAAGAAACAAAGGGGGGGGGGGGGGGGGGGGGTTTGGTTGGTTAATCTAGTTAACCAAGATAGAGATGGTTGCTAACAAGATAACTAATAAAAATAGAAATCCAGGGCACGAAAGCAAAACACAATCAAGGGCACGAAAGTAAAACACAATCAAGGGCACGACATGCAAACAGAAATCAAATAAAGAAATAAAGTCAGAAGAGAAGATATCTTAGCAAAGGACATTATCGGGTTGCTTCCAGGGCTAGAAAATCATCGGCGCAGAAATATTCTATTCCTATGCCATAGATATGCTATAGGGACTGCGTTTCCACACCGCATCCCCTGCTTACCTTCTTAGATAAAAGTCACCCCCCGTTTCCACATATGAGGTGACCTTGACGTTCAGCCATCCTCCCAGCTACCTCTCTTGTCATCAAAAGGCAGCCTTGACCGTCCGGCCTGTCACGGGCTCGAAGTAGGGAGGTTAAATTCAGAATGCCCATGAAGGGGAGGTAAGACAGATCTAGGGCGCGACAACTCAGCTTGTCAGACTCGTATCACATACCCTAATCGGTTGTTTACCCCTAGGTGAGACCTCTCGCGTTGCCTCCCCTAGGTGTCTGCTAAAATTCCAGGGCTTCGCGTCAGGTATAACCCTGGAATATGACAGTAATCATCTAGGTCTAGATACTAGTTGGCCAGACTACTAATCTGGCCCTAGACGAATTAACAAGAAACCGATAAACAATCGAATACAACAATAAGAATATATTAAACACATTTAGGCCTCTTAACTACCCATGCAACCCTCAAAATACCTCTGCTAAGAAGGGGAAATCTAGCTACTCATACCACAAAACAAACAAACAAAATAGGAAAAGGAAGATTGCATAAAAGAAGAACAAGAAGAATAAAACTATTAAAATGTTACCGGCCGGAGCAAAGCTCCGGTTGAGTTCAATGGCTGCTGGAAATGGATGCCTCAGCCACCACCCAAAAGAGGGAGGAGAGAAAAGGAGGCGGCTCCCAGAAGAAGAAAGTGGAAAAATATTTACAAGGTGTGTTGTGTTGTGTCCTCAAACCCTAAAACTAGAGGCTTATATAGTGTCTAGCCCACAAGAAGACAAATTCCAGCTAAGGGATTACAAAAAGACAAATTCCAGCTAAGGGGAGAGGGTGGCAGCACATGGAGCGTGCTGGAATATTCTGGAATCTTCTAGATATGCAAAGATGTTGGCCCAAGGGCTCATTAAATCTTGTTTTGATGAATTAAGGACACACAAATTAATTAATATACTAACGCAATTTTAAGTTAAAGTATTTGTAGTTTGCGATGAGACAACAAAAGAAGCAACGAATCAATTATCGCAAGCTCGAAGAATCAAGTGTATTTTAGAGCATTAAATGTGTAAGTATGATTCTAATTAGCACTTGATTTATGTTCGATAATACCTCAAGAAAAGTGTCAACAGATTTTTTACACGAAAAACAAATTTTGGAAAAAGAGTTTTTAATTTCACTGTAGCAACGGGAACGAATTGTTTCACTGTAGCAACGGATAGACTTACTGTAGCAACGGATAGTTTCACTGTAGCAGCGGATAGACTCACTGTAGCAACGGATAGTTTTTCACTGTAGCAAACGGATATATTTTTGCTACTGTAGCAAACGGCTAGTTTTTGGCTCCTTCCTTCTTGGATGAGCCTCTACTCATTTGACACTATAAATACTCATCTAAGATGAGTTATAAAAATTTAAGAAAGCTCTTACAAACTTCAAAATACAAAATTACATTTAAAAGCTTATAAATTCAAACTTCAATAACGCAAGCTTCTCTTAACGGTTTTCACTCATTCTTGCGTCTATCTTTCAAGTAAGTTTTAAGCTTTCTATTGAGGTATTCTTGTTCATTTATTGGTGTTGATTATTGAATCATACATAATTTATTTGTACACCAATTTTGTGTTGCCATTTTACAATTCTCTTGTCAAGTATCTTGATTGTGATAGGTTGTGATTGAGCCCGGAAAAATCACTTGTAAGGTTTATTGGTTGAGCCCGAAAAAACCAAGGTGTAAGGTTTATTGGTTGAGCCCGGAAAAACCAAGGTGTAAGGTTGGAGTTGAACCCGTAAAAACTCAAGGTAAATAACGAAGTGTTCGTTGTTCAAAATCCTAAGGGTGAAGCTCTTAGGTAGTGGAGTACAATTCATTGAGGAATTGGAACCACTATAACCTCCTTGTGTTTTTACTTTCTATTTCCGCACTCTAATCCTTACTCTTTGTGTTAGAATTTTATTTGCCTATTCCCCCCCCCCCCCCCCCCCCCCCCCCTTTCTCTAGGCCGAATATCAATTGGTAGCGGAGCAAGGTCACTTATTTTGTAGGTTTAATCGCCTCAAGTGCAAGATCAAATGGCTCAAGAGGGACTATATGTTCACAAAGAAAGTGCTGCACTCAACCGTCCACCTTATCTTGATGGAAATAACTATTTGCAATGGAAGACAAAGATGTTAGCCTTCCTAGGTGGACAAGATCAAATTATGCTAGATTGTGTTCTACATGGATTTGATTTTCCCATGGAACCAGCTGCTGAAGATGGATCAATAAAACCTCTTCCATTTGCTAGATGGTCAGCCGGATCAATTGCAAGAAAGCAAAGTGAAGACAAGGCAAGGTTTGCTTTATTTTGTGCAATTTCACCTAACGAATTTAATCGTGTTAGTGCTTGCAAATTATCTAGAGATGTTTGGTTAGCCTTGGAGACGGCACATGAAGGCACTCCACAAGTAAGAACCATTCGACTCAACACACTCAAGCGTAAGTATGAATTACTAGGTATGAGAAATGGTGAGTCTATTTATGATTTAAGCACTAGAATTCAAAATATTTGCAATGCTATGGGAAATCTTGGATGGGCTCCTGGTGATGAGGAGATGGTAAGAAAACTTCTTAGTATTTTACCTAACTCTTGGAATGCCAAGACTTCTATTTTTGATGAGCTTGAAAAGAGACCTTCCTTTTCTCAACTTGTTGGCTCGCTTACGGCTTTTGAGTACAAACTCAATATGGGAGAACCGAAAGTGCAAAATGTCAAGAGCAACAATATTGCTTTCAAAAGCACCATTCCGGAAAGAGATGAAGAATCACTTGCCCTCTTCAACAAGCATTATAAGAAGTTCTTGAAAAATTCAAGAAACTACAAAGGTGAGTATTCTAACTCTTCTAAATCCAAATTTAAAAATAACGATATTGTTTGTTTTGGATGTGAAAAACCAGGACATGTTAAGAGTGAATGTCCTAATAAGAAGAAAACACATAAGAAGGAAGGAAGAATGCCTCATAGAAGAGCATTGAAAGCGACTACTTGGGATGATGATGAAGAATCATGTAGCAACTCATCGAATTATTCATCCGAAGAGAATGCAAATATATGTTTTCTTGCCAATTACGATTGCCCTTCAACAACGTCTACCTCATTTAATGGTTGCACAAATGTCTGTCTTTTGGGGCAAAGCGATGATGAGGTTAGTTCATGCAATTCCGAGAATGATTGCAATATTGATGAATTGAAACTTGCTTTTAGCAATTTATACAAAAACTTTGAGCAATCTAGTAAGAAAAATGTGAAACTTGCTAAAGAGTTAGACAATGTTAAAAATGAAATTAGCAAGTTAGAGTTATTGAATAAATCTTTAACAAATGAGCTTAATGATGTGAAATGTTTGTTAGAAGATACTAAAAATAAAAATATTTCTTTAACAAATTTGCTCTCTAGTAAAGAAGCTAATAACATAGGCACAATTTGTGAAATTTGTGCAAACTCTAGTAAAGAAGTAGCTATTTTAAATGAAAAGATTAAAGTCCTTGAAGCTACTCTAGCTAAGTATATCCAAAGTGCTCAAAGTCACCAAAAGTATTTAAATGATCAAAAGACTAGTGGTGATAGAAGAGGAATTGGATTTGATCACTCTACTAGCATGAGTAATTCTAAAACATCTTTTGTTAAGGCAAGAAATTGTAACCATGCTAGTTCTTCAAATCACTCACATGCTAGACCTTTATTTAAATGTGATTATTGTCATAAGAATGGTCATTTGGCATATTTTTGCTTTATTCGTAAAGGACTTATTTATGCAAAACAAATATGGGCACAAAAGAGTGCATTTGCTAAGGAAGGACCCAAACGTGTTTGGGTTCCTAAAACTAACTAGTTTGTTTTGTAGTAGTGCCAGAAACCCATTGCAGACAAATGAAATATATGTAGGGTATTCGTGGCACAGGTTGGGTGATTAATTGAAGCTCACCCTTTCGGTAAATTTTTTTTGGCAATTAAATTTGACTTTATGATAATTGTTTGGTACTGGTAAAATCAGTTTCTAATTTTTGGCAATATGATATGATATATATGATTTATTCATGGTTGATCATTGAAAAATGGGTTGAAATTGATTTTACATTAGATTATGAGGCTTTGATTAATTGTATAAAGGTATTTTGTGGAAGTTTTGATTAAAGAAAAATGCATTTTGAAAGTCAAATTGCTGAAAAACTGGTCTCATAGTTGAGCAGATGGTTTGCTGTATTAAACCATGATACTACCCATGAACTATTTTGTACTTCAAAATTGATGGGAAAGAACGTCATATGGGCATGAGCTCACCCATGAGCGTGACCATGAACTCTTCGTTCTCCTATAAAATTTCAGGGTCATGGGCATGAACTCACCCATGAGGGTAACCATGAAACCTTCGGCAAAAACACTAAAAAAATTCAGATTTTCAATTTTTTTTCTCTTTCAAATTGTGTTAGCCATAAACAAAAAATCTAAACGAGAGATTACGTTGTCAGAAATCCATTTCATGTTTAATATTCTTTAACTTCTTTGCATTTATGGTTTGTAATAATTTTTGAATTGGATAATTGTTGTAATAATTTTTGAAGTACTATTTACATTATGCTTGCTCCTTAAATATTTTCCTTACCTTAATTAATTGGTAGAAATATTTTGATGTTGTTTTCCCTTTTTGTTAATGACAAAGGGGGAGAAAATGTATATGTGCGGGAGAAAATATGTGGGAGCAATTTTGATTCTTTGCTATGCTCCATGTGCACTAACGCTTTTATGTAGGGGGAGCATTGAGGCTCCATAATCAAATTGATATGATCAATTTGGTAGCATATCGATACGGGGAGCATTTCGGCAAAGATATAGGGGGAGTAATTCTTCTCCTTTGTTCTTTAATTTAAAATTGAGTTTTAAGCTTTCTATTGAGGTATTCTTGTTCATTTATTGGTGTTGATTATTGAATCATACATAATTTATTTGTACACCAATTTTGTGTTGCCATTTTACAATTCTCTTGTCAAGTATCTTGATTGTGATAGGTTGTGATTGAGCCCGGAAAAATCACTTGTAAGGTTTATTGGTTGAGCCCGGAAAAACCAAGGTGTAAGGTTGGAGTTGAACCCGTAAAAAACTCAAGGTAAATAACGAAGTGTTCGTTGTTCAATATCCTAAGGGTGAAGCTCTTAGGTAGTGGAGTACAATTCATTAAGGAATTGGAACCACTATAACCTCCTTGTGTTTTTACTTTCTATTTCCGCACTCTAATCCTTACTCTTTGTGTTAGAATTTTATTTGCCTATTCACCCCCCCTCTAGGCCGAATATCAAAAGAATCCCGTGAGAATCTTTGAAGATTCGTCTCTTTGGCTTTGCAGAGATATCGCGGGCTAGAGACTGCTCGCTGGTCTGGTTAGCTTTCGAGGGCTCGACGACATTCTGATCTTCTAGGCCTTGAAGCTTGAATTCCTCAGAAATACTCCAAAAATGCTTCTTTTCGATCTTTTCCTTCTATTGACGCTAATCTGCAATAAAGATTGGAATAAGGGTCAAATAGTAGAATCAAGCCCCCGAAAGGGCTAGAAAAGAAGGTAAAATCTAGACCATGAAACGTGCTATCAGTATGCCCGCAATAGCTTTATCCATTGCTTGGATGAACTTGAAAGAAACCTCAAGGAGGTTCTGGATGCGTTGGAATCTGTTCTTCTATTGCTCCAGAAACTTGTTGAGCTATTCCTGTTGAGCTTTTTCGATGTGCTGAAATAGAGCCTGCTGCTGGTCGACCACCTGCTTCAACTGCTCCTTAGCATCCAACTGGTAGTCATGGAACAAATGTTGGTTTTCTATGAAGACCTGCATCTGATCACGTTGCATGAGGAGGAGTTCCCTTGCCCATTCTGGAATTAACGAGTGGACAAAGTCTGGATCATCTGTTGGGTCACTTGTCTTTCCATCTTGGCCAAGATTAGGCTCCTTGTCACTGCTGGAATGGGGGACCGCATCATCAAGCTGGATTAGACGCAACTTGAAATTGTCGTTGACCTTCTTCCCATAGAGGTGGTCTACCACTTGTGTGAATCCTGTATTAAAACAAAGAAAGCCTTTTTCCTCGTGGAAATGGCCCATCTAGTCAAAAGCCTTAAGATCCATGATCTTAACAGTACAGGATAAATGCATATTTAAAGTAGACAGATCAATACCCCTAGCAGTTGCAGTAATGGAAGAAATAAGGGTGCCTAAGATCAGTTTGGAGATGGGGTCACATGCTTTGATTTGCCTTACAATTCAGTAGCCTAAATTCACTCTCTTTTTATGCAACATGCACCAAAGTATAAAAACCTCAAGCTTAGAAATATTCCCCGAGACAGTTGTCTTACCAGAGAGGTTAATGTAAATGATCCTTTAAAGTATCCTCAAAGTAGGATCTCAGATCTGGTGAGCCTTAGCATTCTTATCAAAATTCCCTTTTGGGTCACCAACTAATTTCCTATAGGCTACTATCTTATCCCAATCAGGGGGATAATCAGTCAAAGCATTCTCATACTTCTCAGAATTAATCTCATCCTCTTTGACAAATCCAAGCAAGATATTAAAATCATCAACAGACAAGTGAGACCAAATATCAAGCAATCTAAAATTAACCACATCAGATGCACCTAGATCAGGATTAGCCCTTCCATTGGCATAAAACATATCCTGATCTAGCCAGAAAAATGCATGGAACTCTAAACACAACTCAGCATAAGCAGGCAAATCAAGGTACATAAAAGATTCCCATCCAAGATTAATTATAAATTGCCTAATCCTATTACCCACACCGAAGGCATCAAGAAATGAGAAATCGAGAATAGCAAATTGGGTAATTTCACAAGCATGTTTCTCATGTAGTCTAGTCCTAAGATCAGAGGTATCAGGCCTCAAACAACCATTTAATGAGCTTAAGGGGGGTAGGAGTACCTTGGCAGTCTTGGCCGTAGGCTTGGCCAAGACTTCAGTCACTTCTGCGTCAGAGTCATTGTCAGGCTCATCTTCTTCCTGCTTCTTCTTCCCTTTTGCAGACTCTGAGCGCGTCCTCTTAGCCGGCAGTTCTTCCTCATTAGCCGCGTCAATCTTTCTCTTCCCTGCCCTCTTTTTCTCCTTGGTTAAACCCTGATCAGACAAGGGTTTAAAATCGACTAGCTTCTTCGCGCCCTTCTTTCGAGCCACCTGTTTGGTTCTGGAAATGGGTTGTGGCTTCTCGTCGGAGTCCGTCTCCGAAATCACCTCAACATCTGGACTCCCCTCCTTTCTAACCCTAGATTGGGTTTTTGGTTCTTCTGGGAGAAGAATCTTCCTACTGGTTGGGAGGTTTCCCTTGGGGGATCCAGAAGTTGTTACTGTAGGTGGAGTGGAGAACACTTCCTTTTCAGGCTGCTTTGGAGAACCGGACGGATTTTCCTTCATGGATATGATAGTTCTTGCTAGTTTGAGCGCTTCGTCTAGTTTCTTAGGCAGATCATATTCTGGATTCGTGAGAGAGGGAGATGGCGAAGAGATAAGAGATGTTTGATTTTGCGGAGGGGATTCTGGAGTGGCTGATTTCTTGGAGGATTTCTTTGATTTCACCATGATTAAAGGGAGTTGATCGTGGAGTAAACGTAGGAAGGTGGAGAGAGTTGGATGAGAACGGGTTGATAGATTTTTGGTGAGAGAGAAAAATTAGAGATTTGTGGGTTTAGTGGGAGATAAGGGGTTTATCTCATCATTATTTTCATTAATTTAGAATTTGAAAAAGTTTAATTTTCAAATTCTAACCGTTACTCCTACTTTTTCTCCCCCTTTTTGACACGTAATCTGTTTTCCCTCTTTCTTTCTTTTTATTTCCACGCATCCTTTAATCCTCTAATAAGCTCCGGCTTCCAAATGGAAGAAACCGAGCTCGGAACTTGTTGAAGGATCTAGCTATGAGCTGCAAACACAAGAAAAAGACAAGAAACGAACAAGATAGATTGAAATAAGGAAGGAGTTAGGCAGCAGAAAGGAACATTAAAAGAAAGGTGGCTCGGCCAACCATGAACTTGAAAATGAAGGTGGCTCAGCCAACCATGTGCTTGGAATTAAAGTGCGGAATGTAAATACTGGAATTGAAGTACATAATTAAAGTGCTGGAATGTAAAGCGAAGGTGGCTATGCCAACCATGTGCTTGAAAGTAAATGACAGAAATTTAGATTGCGGAAATGTAAATAACTTGAATTGAAATGACTGAAATTTAGATTCGAGATTGGAGATTAGAGTTTGAATTGGAGATTGGAAGATAGACTTGGATATTGGAAGATTGAAATGGAGATTGGAAGGTAGACTTGGAGATTGGAAGATTGAAATGGGGATTGGAAGATAGACTTGGAGATTGGAAGATTGAAATGCTTGAATTAACTTAACATAGAAATGTAAATTGCAATACAAAGAAAGTAAAGGCTTCAAGAGCTCATGTTTTTCAATTTATCAAAGTCTGTCCTAATTAGATGAAATGAGCTAGCTATTTATAGAAAAATTACACAAGTTCACGGTTGCTACAGTAACTTCGTTCTGCTACAGTGACCTCGTTTGCTACAGTGACTCCGCTTGCTACAGCCCCCGTGAATAGTAACTTCCTATATATTTTAGATTTTCGATGGTTTCGCACCTGCTTCTCGGGCCTTCGATATGGTGTGCGATCATAAAGTAAGCTACGGCGTGTTGAGATAGGTGTGATCGTATCATCTTCTCCACCTTTGAAAGGATTTGTCCTCGAATCCATTTCTTTAAATCCTTTCTCGGCCATTTGGGTCTTATCTTGTTCACAGCTTTTGTACACATACTCGTGTACCCGTTGCACCAAGGTCATCTTTTTCATCTCACCTACATACTTAAGAGCACTTGGAAACAAAGGTGAGATACCAAGGGGGCGCAAATGCGCATGTTTATACACACGTTTATCCAAGGCAAAACCAGTCGCTTTATCCACATACTGATGCTCATCATTTCTTAAATTGTCATGTAAAATGCGGATGACATTACAAGTCATAGAACGAAAGACATGATAATTCACCTTCTCGATTCGGCTTTCAATAACAATCCAAGATAATTGAGCACTACTTGTATTCATAATGCATTTGAAAATACCGAACAATTCCCGCAAGAGAAAACACAATTTTTTGTAAAATTTAAACCAATTAGTTCTCAACAATTTTGGTCCAACAATCGGTTCTTTCTCATCACACAACATGTTCATGGTATTCAAAGGCATTTCACACACATGCAATTCATGTAGGCTACAATTAACGAAGCAAAAGTCGCCCAATTTAAAATAATGCACATCCTTTTCACATTTATGCACATTGGTTCTCAAGACACCATAAAGGATGTGGACAGTATCACAAATTATCAAACAATGTAGGTGATGATTCTCTTTCTCAATTCGGCTCATAATAATTATCCAAGAAAATTGAGCCACACATACACACACAAAACACGTTGGAATACTAAGCAATCGACACAAAAGGAAATACAATTCTTTGTAGTATTTAAACCAAATGGTTTTCAACATGTTTTTGCTAAAGAATTGTTTCCATACTTGACGCAAAATAGTCATTGATTTCGGGTGTAGCCAAAACATAAATAACTCACGCATGTTACAAGAAAAATTGCAAAACTTGCCATGTTTGAGCAAGAAGTGGTCATACTTGATGAAATACAAATTAGGAGTTTTAACACATTCTTCAAGATTTTCACACAAGTATTTTTCATGCTCAATAAGGAAAGAATGATGGTCGAGGGAGTGTAAAGATGGTTCTTTTTCACATGTTAAATAATTATCTCGTAAATTTGCATCATGTGAATAAGAAATATGAAGATGTGTAAGCTCTAACCTTTCATCTTTTGGAGAGGAAATTGGTGCATACCTTTGAGCACACCACTGTTGAGCAATCTTGCTTCCTACTCCTCCTAAGGTTGATGGCTTAAATCCATCTTCTTTCCTTAGAATTTCCTGCAAGGAAGGCACACAAATAATAGGAAAGGAACCATCAATGTTAGGATTAGCTAATTGATCCTCATTGCTCAAGGGCACGCTCATTGGATCAATAGCCTTCACAACTTCCATTTGCTTCTTTTCCTTACTTTCTTTTCTCTCATTTTGTTTACTCTCAATGGCATGTTTGCTGTTTTCATGTTTTGTATTGAGCTCATTAATTTCCTCACTCTTTTCACGCTCAAGCTCACTCTCTTTTATTTCACTCTCAATGGTATGCTTGCTGTTTTCATACCGTGTCTTTTCCTCAACTCCTTCACTTTTCTCTCGCTCATTCTTACTCTTTTTTATCTCGATCACACTCTCTTTTTTCTCTTGCTTAGGTAGAGGGCCTAAGATAGAAGTGGTTTGGATTGTTGGTTTCTTAGGTGGAGGGCCTAAGATAGAGTTATTTTGTGGTTTAGATGGAGGGTGGGAGGAGATTCGGTTTTGCATCAAGGGGATGGAAGGAGAAGACTCCTTGTTACTTGGACAACAAGGGACGGAGCTACTGCTTTGCTTCATCGAGGATTTTTGATTTTCAATTTCACAAGCAAGGATCATCATGGATTGTAAGTTCGTAATCTCATAGAGTTCAAGCTGTCTTCTAATGGTTCTTTTTAATCCTTTTTCAAACAAAGCCATGATCACGCCCTCCTCTTCTTGAAGATAAGTTTTGATGAGTAAATCATCAAGCTCTTGATAATATTCTATCACCGTGTTGGTTCCTTGTTGAAGGGAGGACAACTCATCTTCTAATAACCCTTGATAGGATGGTGGCACAAAACATTCTCGCATTATATGTCTCATGTCAGCCCAACTTGTCATTGGTTCTTCTCTTCTTGCTCTTTCACAACAAATGTGGTACCACCAAATATTGATATTGTCATCAAAGGTCATTTGAGCAAGTTCAAGTTTTTGTGCTTCTGAAAAATTATGATACTCGATGGCTTTCACTAGGTGGTATTCCCATACGATAAACTCAGCTGGATTGGATGTTCCACTAAAGGTGGGAAGTGGAACTTGGAAAGGATCAAAGTTGGTGCAGCTACTAATAGAGGGGCCATAGCCAAGGCCTTGTTCGAGGGGACCTAGGTCATAGCTTAAGTGATGCGGATGTTGCACTTGATTTTGCATTGTCATTCTGCCATTGTGGGAGAATTGTTCATTTTGGCCGTTTGATGGAGGCTCTTGATAGCCCTGATAATAAAACTCAACTATTTCTTCATAGTAATAAGACATACTTATACCTGCAAAAGGAAAAAACTATATATATGTATACATACGTTAGTAAAATAAAAAGTTCACTCGGTCACGTGTTTACACTCGTGTTTAAATCACTCAAAAAAAAAAATTTGTTCTCACAAATCTCTCAAGTGTTTGTAGATAGCTTCGTAACTTCACAAGTGTTCAAGCTTCAATCTCAAGCAACAATCAAGAAATTTTGATCAAAGAAACAAAGGAAGACGCAAAGAAAAGAGATAAGACACAAAGACACACTTGCTAGAAAGAAAAAAAATGTTACTTGACTAGAGATTTGGAAGAGAGCAATGAAAATTATGTTTAAGACTCAGAGAATTTGACTCTAAGACTTGGAAACACAAAGATAAAAGACTCTAGAGGCAAAAGAATGACTCAAGATGAAACAAGACTCAAGAATACACTTGCTGAAATTTACTTGATTTTCACTGTGAATAGTGACTCCGAATTTGTGTTTTGTATTTTCATGGACAAGTGTTTAAGACTCAAGACATTTGGGACACTAGATAAAAATTTTATGACCAGAAGTGAAAGATTTTTGATGTTAGTACAAGATTCTAGGAGAGGAAGGGAGTGGGATGACTTGGACGGAAGAAGAAATGAAGGATGAAGGAAATGAAGACTTGAAAAAAAAATGTTTCTTTTTTTTTTTCTTTTTTTTTTTTTTTTTTTTTTTTGACTCAGAGATTAATCTTCTGATTTTTTTCACAGAGTGTATCTGAATATTGAATAAAATCCAGGACTTGGAAGATACACAAGTTGTACCCTAGAATTTAGGAAAAAAGGAAGATTTGTAGTAGACTTTTATTTCACTACTTTGACTTTGGGTATTCAACTAGGGACTTTTGTTCTCAACACTTGAAAATTCAAGAAAAATGATTGTGGAGATATTCAAGAGGCTTTTGGTTCGTCCTCAATAGGGGCTGAGCAAGAAGACTCAAGATGAACATCAAGACATGACTCTCTCGGATCAACCTGCACGCTTTTATATTTTGAATTATTAGACCACAATTTACTCCGAATTTCAAAAATATTAAAAAACGAAAAATGTTACCCACAAATGGAAGTTTGTTGACACAAAATTTCAGATTTTTATGAGTAGGGGAACATATGAAAATTGGACAGACACGAAGATGAACTTAGACTGGACTGGAACGAAGAGCAACTCAAGAGCGGCTAGAGCTCCGCTACCACTTGATAAGCTCCGGCTTCCAAATGGAAGAAACCGAGCTTGGAACTTGTTGAAGGATCTAGCTATGAGCTGCAAACACAAGAAAAAGACAAGAAACGAACAAGATAGATTGAAATAAGGAAGGAGTTAGGCAGCGGAAAGGAACATTAAAAGAAAGGTGGCTCGGCCAACCATGAACTTGAAAATGAAGGTGGCTCAGCCAACCATGTGCTTGGAATTAAAGTGCAGAATGTAAATACTGGAATTGAAGTACATAATTAAAGTGCTGGAATGTAAAGCGAAGGTGGCTATGCCAACCATGTGCTTGAAAGTAAATGACAGAAATTTAGATTGCGGAAATGTAAATAACTTGAATTGAAATGACTGAAATTTAGATTCGAGATTGGAGATTAGAGTTTGAATTGGAGATTGGAAGATAGACTTGGAGATTGGAAGATTGAAATGGAGATTGGAAGGTAGACTTGGAGATTGGAAGATTGAAATGGGGATTGGAAGATAGACTTGGAGATTGGAAGATTGAAATGCTTGAATTAACTTAACATAGAAATGTAAATTGCAATACAAAGAAAGTAAAGGCTTCAAGAGCTCATGTTTTTCAATTTATAAAGTCTGTCCTAATTAGATGAAATGAGCTAGCTATTTATAGAAAAATTACACAAGTTCACGGTTGCTACAGTAACTTCATTCTGCTACAGTGACCTCGTCTGCTACAGTGACTCCGCTTGCTACAGCACCCGTGAATAGTAACTTCCTATATATTTTAGATTTTCGATGGTTTCGCACCTGCTTCTCGGGCCTTCGATATGGTGTGCGATCATAAAGTAAGCTACGACGTGTTGAGATAGGTGTGATCGTATCATCCTCACTCTTTGAAGAAGGTTTGGCCTAGATAAAAAAAGGCTTAGCCAAACACCCTCCCCACACTTTATCTCGCAAAACTCCTTACGAAAATTCCTGAAAAATGATGAGTTAGTGCCTTTGGGAATTTTTTTTGAACAAACAATTTATCCACAAGAAAATAAAACAAAAGAGAAGAAAATGAAAATGAAAAATGGAAAAGAAAAGGCAGGGGTTGCCTCCCATGAAGCGCCTTAGTTATTGTCATAGGCTTGACTTTATGTCCTTTCACCGATCCTTAGGCAGATCCTCTATCACCTGGTTTTCTTCAAATGTTTGGAACCCTTCTAGGAATGGTTTGAGTCGCTGTCCATTGAACTTAAATACTATTCCTATTTTTTCATTTTTAATGTCCACTGCACCACGAGGGTAAATGTTAGTGATAACGTATGGACCTTCCCATCTAGTCTTAAGCTTACCTGGAAAGAGTTTAAACCGAGAGTTGTACAGAAGAACCTTCTCTCCAAGCTGGATGTTGTTCTCAACAATCTTTCTGTCGTGATACGCCTTCATCCTGATCTTAGCTAAGATCTGATTGTCATATGCTTGGTTTCTTAGTTCCTCCACCTCGTGGATTTGAAGCTTTCTTTCCTCACTCGCTAGGTCATACCTTAGATTGCATTTCCGAATTGCCCAATACACTCTGTGTTGCAATCCTACTGGTAGATGACAAGCTTTTCCATACACCAATCTGTACGGAGTCATTCCTATGAGGGTTTTATAGGCGGTTTTGTACGCCCACAACGCATCATCCAGCCTTTGGCTCCAATCTCGCCGATCTAAGCCAACTGTCTTAGCCAAGATCGACTTGACCTCTCTGTTTGATACTTCCGCTTGGCCATTTGACTGAGGATGGTAAGCAGTGGAAACCTTGTGCGTTATTCCATATTTTCTGAACAACGAAACAATAATCCTATTGCAAAAATGTGTCCCACGGTCGCTAATGATCCCCCTAGGAACACCAAATCTGTTCAAAATGTTAGATTTAAAAAATGAAACAACAGTTTTGGCTTCATTGGTCCTAGTAGCCTTTGCTTCTATCCATTTAGACACGTAATCCACAGCAAGCAATATATATTGTTTCCCATTTGACATTGGAAAAGGCCCCATAAAATCAATACCCCATAAATCAAAAATCTCGCAATTCACTATGAAATTCAAGGGCATTTGATTTTTAGAACTTATGTTTCCTATCTTTTGGCATTCAGGACATGTCTTGCAAAATTTATAGCTATCATGAAATAGAGTAGGCCAATAAAATCCTGACTCAAGGACTTTTAAGGTCGTCCTCCTAGCTCCAAAATGTCCACCACAAAGAATGACAAAATCTTAAGACAGACGAGACTTCACTTTGAGGGATACACCTCCTAATCAATTGATCTGATCCAATCTTCCAAAGATAAGGGTCGTCCCAGATGAAATACCTGCTGTCATGCTTAATTTTTACCTTTTCTTGAGCCGTTAGGTCTCCAAAATGCTTACCCATGGCTAAGAAATTGACGAGATCAGCAAACCATGGTCTCATCTCTTGGATCGCATATAGGTGTTCATCTGGAAAGTCGTCTCTGATTGGTTCCAAATTGGCTTTCACGAAGCATCTGCTCAGGTGGTCCACAACTAAGTTTTCCCTTCCTGCCTTATCCTTTATCTCCAAATTGTATTCCTGCAAAAGTAAAATCCAACGAATCAGTCTTGGCTTAGATTCTGGTTTGGCCAAGAGATATCTCAGGGTTGCATGGTTAGAAAATACTATGACTTTTGTTCCCAACAAATACGATCTGAATTTATCTAATGCAAAGATTATTTCAAACAACTCTTTCTCCGTGGTGGTGTAGTTCTTTTGTGCCTCATCCAACATCTTGGAGACGTAGTAGATCACGTGTGGATCTCTACCCTTTTTCTGCCCTAGAACCGCACCAACAGCTGAGTTACTAGCATCACACATCAATTCGAATGGGAGAGTCCAATCCGGTGCTTGCATGATTGAGGGTGTCGTGAGTTTCTCCTTGATCTTGTCAAATGCTACTTGGCAAACCTCATTGAATTTGAAGTCCACTTCTTTTTGTAACAGTTTGCACATCGGCTCCACAATCTTTGAAAAATCTTTGATAAACTTGTGATAAAATCCAGCGTGGCCAAGAAAACTCCTAACCTCACGCACGCATGAGGGGTAAGGTAAACTTTTGATAACATCTATCTTAGCCTGGTCAACCTCTATGCCTTTTTTAGAGACAACGTGCCCTAGAACAATACCTTGGTCTACCATAAAGTGACATTTTTCGAAGTTCAGCACTAGATTAGTGCTCACACATCTCTTCAAAATATTTTTCAGATTAGCTAAGCATTCATCAAAATTATCACCGTAAATGGTGAAGTCATCCATAAACACTTCAATACTTTTTTCCACATACTCTGAAAAGATACTTACCATACACCTTTGAAAGGTGGTCGGTGCATTGCACAACCCAAATGGCATCCTCCTATACGCGAAGGTTCCGAAGGGACATGTAAATGTCGTCTTCTCTTGGTCCTTTAGTGCCACTGGGATATGATGAAATCCCGAATAACCATATAAGAAACACTAGTGTGACTTACCAGTCAGTCGCTCCACCATTTGATCTATGAATGGTAGCAAGAAGTGGTCTTTCTGAGTGACATGGTTAAGTCTGCGGTAGTCTATACAGACCCTCCATCCATTCTGAATTCTTGTGGATCTTTTTATTCCATCTTCTCCTTCGATCACGGTGATTCCTGTCTTCTTAGGCACAACCTGCACAAGGGAAATCCATGAACTATCAAAAATCGGGTAAATAATTCCAGCATCAAGCAACTTAATAATTTCTTTCTTTCTTTAGCCTCTTCTTGGGTTGTCGGACTATTTTCTTATCCTCTTCCACATGTATCTTGTGGGTACAGATGGTCGAGGATATGCCCTTAATGTCTGCCAAGGTCCATCTGATGGCCTCCTTGTGTTCTTTTAACACGTCTTTCAATCTGGCTTCTTCCTCGCTGGAAAGCTTAGCTGGGATTATTACTGGCAGAGTTTTATCTTGGCCTAGATAGGCATACTTAAGATGTTCCGGTAACTCCTTAAGATCCAACTTAGGTGCCTGCACAATAGATGGTAAAACTTTAGAATCAGACACACTCAATAATGGGCAGATCAATGCTTCCTTCAATGATTCAGTCTCATGAAGATCTGTTACGATCTCCCTAAGATCCATCTTGTTTCCCAACTCGATCTTCCAATTGCTCCAGTATCTTAGCTGAGATACTTCTGCTTAAGACAAAATCAAGTGGGTCAGTTGCACACAAATCTGCAGTTTCTTCTTCGATGGGATATAAAATATCAATAAAATTAACGTTGTGCGTCTCATTTTGATATTTCAATCCTTCCTTCATGTAGAACTTAATCGTGCTCCCAAATAATTCCAAAATGATACTACCTTCGTATACATCTATCTTTGCTCTCGCTGATCTAAGGAAAGGTCTTCCTAGGAGCACATCTGTTGTACAAGAAGGTAAGTCAGAATCCATCTCAACTATATAAAAATCCACAGGGTATATAAAATTATTAATTTGGACGAGGACGTCCTCTACAACTCCCTTGGGGTGAATTAAGGTTCGGTCAGCCAATTGAATCACCACCTGCGTCTCTTTCACTGCTCCCATTTGTAATGTCTCATACTCCTTTAGGGACATTACGTTGATTCCAGCTCCTAAGTCCCAAAGAGCCTTTTCCACCATTTTGTTCCCAATCTTGCAGAGGATGGTGAAAGTTCCTTGATCTCCGCATTTCTTCGGGAGCTTATTTTGTAGTACTGAAGAGACATTTTGGGTAAGATTCACTCTTTCAATCCTTGCAAGTTTTCTTTTGTTAGTACAAAGTTCTTTCAAAAAAATTGCATAGGAAGGAACTTTAGAAATCAAATCTAGCATAGGAATATTCACTGCCACTTTGCCAAAAATATTCATGAATTCCTTAGCCTCGTCTAATTTCTTCTGTTTGGCGGACTTGGGTAGGTAAGGAGGTGGAATCTTTACTGTTTCCTGAGGTTTTGAACTTTGCTCATCAGTCTTGGCCACTGGCTTGGCCAAGATTGGGTGCTCCTCTACCGCCTCGGCTGGGGCATCAGTCTTAGCCTCAGTCTTGCCCAAGATTGGTTCTGGTTGAGATTCTGCCTGAATTTCTTTGTCAATTTTGTCTTCATCTTCATCCTCAAACATATGGTTTTGTATCTCCTTGTCTGACTTAGCACCCTTTCATTCAGGCAAGATGCTTCTACTGCTAAGATGAATAGCACTCACATTGTGCTTAGGATTATTTTCAGTAGTGGAAGGTAATTTACCACTGGTCTCAGGCTGCTGCCTTTGTTGGCGAGTTAGCTGATTTGCTTCTGCATCTCAACAAGACTTGACTGGGTCGCTTGCATGAATTTTTGTAAGGTATCTTCTATGGGAACTCCAGTAATCTTAAGCGGTTGAGGTGTTGGTGGCAATTGTGGGATGAGGGCCTGGTTTGATTGAGGTGGTCTAGGTACGAAGTGTTGAAAATTAATGGGAGATTGTTGTAGTTATTGGTGGTATTGTTGTTGCGATGTTTGTTGGCTAGGCTGAGGCTAATCCTGTCTCCACATTAGATTGGGATGTTGCCTCCAAGGATATTGGTTACTCTAGTGAGGAAATTTAGGCTGCTGTCCCTAATTGTAACCATATGCAGTGTTGACTGGAATTGGGGCTGGATCGCCCAGCTGTTGCACCATGTAACAGCTGTGCGTTGGATGATCTAATTGTTGACAAATCCCGCAAATCAGAGCCATAGGATTGGCTGCTGCTACTAGAGCCTGTACTTGAGATGTGGTACCTGTAGAAAGATTCATCAACATATTAGAGATCTCATTAAGCTTATGTTCAACATTTAAAGCATTCAAAGAAGAAGGTGCAGAGTTTCTCTCGGATGAGGAATTGTTTTGAAAATTGCCGACCATTGTTTGAAGAAGCAATTTGGCTCTTGTTGGTGTAAGGTCTTGAAATGCCCCTCCAGCGGTTGCATCCACCCTCTCCTTGTCCTTTACGCACATCCCATCGTAGAAATATTGGACTAGAAGGTTGTTAGCTACGCCATGTGCAAGGCAAATGTCTTGAAGGTCCCTAAACCTCTAATGGTACTCGCTAAAACTCTCGTTTCCTCGCTGCTGGACGGAAACTAAATTCTTTCTAGCTGCCCCTGCCTTAGTTGCATTCCAGTATTTATTCAAAAAGGCAGCGGACATTTCTCCCCATGTAGTGATGGTGTTATGGGGCAAACTATAGAACCAAATTTTCACTGAGTCTTCAAGAGACCAAGGAAATACTTTTAGTTTGGCCCTCTCTATCGATACTCCCACTGGTTTCAGAGTGTCCCATTGGAGGTGAAGATTCCTCAAATGGTTATATGGGTTTTCGTTCGAGTGGCAATGGAACTTGGTAAGTGTGGCTATGATGTTCGTTTTGATAGACCAATCATTAGCCACTGGGGTAGATTGACGCAGGAGTAAGTCACTCGTTCTGCTCCCCTATTTTGTTTCGTCATCGTCTGTTCTTGCTGGTTCTCCTCCATGTTTGGGGCTTAGTTTTCAGCTAGGCCTAGATCTTGGCCTAGACTGCTATCTAAACTAGATTCTGTTTGTATACTAGAAAATTCACCGTTGAGTTTCCTCTTGGTTTTCTTTCTGGTCTGTGCTTCAGTCCTCGTAAGTTCTGGATTCAAAGGTAGCAAATCTTCCTTTAAGGACCTGGTCATCAACTGCAAAAGATAAAAATAAAAACAAACCTACAAAAACACCGTCAAAAGATCCCCTGCAACGGTGCCAAAATTTGATTGCGTGTCGAGGGCATTAAATTTAGTTGTATAAAATATACGAATTCAGAGGTAGGAATACAACTTATCACTCGTTCACAAGGAACGTGTAGATCGTGGTAAGAAGATTGTCCACAGAGATCTTTTGGGAAATTGTAGTTTTGACTCGACTTCCTCGTCACTGGAGTTGAGGGGGTTTTGTTTCTGCAATTAAGATAAACAAAGCAATAAAAAGGAACAAGGTAAAAATTAGATAAAGAGACAATCTTAGGCAAAAATGAATCTTAGCTTATTCGTGAGCGCAATCCTTGTTTACTCGATCATCGACCTTTAGATTTTCTCCTTCTCCCTTATAACTCTGCTATAGATTGGGAGGTAAACCTTTCCAATCCTACTTTCCTCCTGTTGAAATCACTCGGCGGGATCCCTCTCCTCCTGATCCTAACCAATGAACACCTTGCTGGTTAAAGGGTTTATCCAATTAGCTGCTGGCTTGAGGCACATGCGTTTTCTCAATGGTGCAGGGAAAGACAGAATCTTGGCTAAGTTGCTCCCAATTCGGAGCCCTAGATTGTCAGTCTGGTCAGGCTTATATCGATCCAAGTCCACTAACTTCCGCGAAGCTAGCTGCCTACTTGCGTCACTCCAGCTTCGGCTCGTCCCCTTCGTGACTAGCTACAAATTCCTTATCTTTTCCAAGGTTGATCAAATCTCAGCCTAGATAGGAACCGGTTTGTTGAACTAGAACTTGAATCAATTACAAACGAGAGGATATTGAGAACAGATTGGTATCACGATTCACAAATGCACTCACTCAACCCTTACCAAGAATTGTGTGTTTAGTTGCTAGACATAAAAATTAAAGAAGAAAGATAATTGATGAACATGAAAATGGAACTAAATCCGTGATATTCAAAATGAATTATCACCGAGCAAAATGTTTGTACAACCCAGAAGTGGAAAATGGAAGCCCCCGTGATTGACAACCTTCCCTAACCTTTAATAAGGCTAGAGTCCTTGCCCCTCACGTTCCTTTCCAATTTCCAAACTTCAAAAAGATAAAGATAGGGATAAAATCCCAAGTGTTCAAATTCGAAAATAAAGATAAAACCAAATAAAATAAAAACAGATTGTTTTGTTCAAAAGCAGAGTCGGATCAAATCTGAGAATCCCTCCAGCAAACGCTCCATCCAGCTGTCAGCTCAATCCAAGCGCGTCTTCCTTGAATCCTTGCTCATTACGTCTCTCGCTTGACAATCTTGCCCAAGCCTGCGGCCAAGATTGCTAGTCTGCGCTTTAGATTGGCGTTTCCTCCATTTCTTGTATCGCCCAAGATTTCCTTCAAAAGATAACAGATTAACATGAAAGGAACAGTTTTCACCATAAACAAGATAGTTTAGGAGGGTAAAAATGCATAAAATTAGACGTCAATCAAGCACCCTAATTTTATATTAGTAGAGGTTTATATTACATCTTACATCACACTATAATTTAGTAGATAATAAGTCGTACACACGTCTGTCAAAACTATACAAGATTAACTAACACCGAGTTAGTTACTTAGCCATTACAAACTTGAATGTACACACATTGGAGCAAACGATGCAGTGCGATATCACCACAATCCTCAAAACCCTACCTTATACATGATTGACAAGTGAAGAAGGCTACGCTTTCTACTATGACGCTCATAATGGAAAAGTCATTTGGATGAAGGACGATGATACCTAACATATCCGCAATATCTCTCACTACCGCCACAATAGGAATTACTCCTAGATCAACATCCAATTCCAGGTTCAGAGGTAACGGACATTCCCTAAGACTTTGTGGACAGCTAGCCCTGTGGTAACCATTTGGCAACCCTGATATTATTTCCTACAAAACCGAATCGAAGAATGAAATAATTTTATAGGGACGCAATTTGACCGAATTAAAAGTACAAGTGCTAGTGTGGAAGGACCAAATATTAAATAGGCAATAGTTCAGGCACATAGTAAATTAAAAAAAATAATACAAATAGGAGGTGTTAGGGTAAGTGTTTGGCTGTAAATATTCAGTTGGTGAATCTTAAGTCTTGCATAAGGAGTTGCCACCTCCTAATTGACAAGATAAGGTCAAAAACTAATATTCTACTCATAAGTATGTCATCCAAGGAAAACCGAACCAAAAACTCATCTTCTACTCAGTTTTCTTACCAAAAATATCTTAGAGTTAAGGAAAGAGAAAAAGCTACTTGTTGATACCCGAATTTTGACGCCATTTTTAATTAAATTTAGCATTTCCGTCATTTTATTTAACTTACTGTCATTTTTAATTAATTTACTGTCGTTAGTATTTTTAAATTCTCATCGCATTTTTATCATCGTCAGCGTTCGAAATCGCGCTTTTAATTTTTCGTCACGTATTTTCATTGTTATTATTATTAATATTTTTCAGCCTTAAAAATCACGTTTTTAATTATCCGTTAGTCATTTGCTAGTTTTTTCTTCGTTTTAGGTCATCGCATGAAATTTAGGATTTTTAGTATTTTATCACATTTTTTAGCATTTTATTTTTTTATTATTATTTTTGTTAGAGCTTTTATTGGACCCGAGTAAGTTCGCTCGGACAATAGCTCGAACGCGGAATGTCTTCCATCAACTAGTACCTACTCTTTTTTTCATTCACGCCGACCAACAACGTTTCGCGTAATTTTCGTCATAACGTCATTTATTTTTCGTCCGAACATTTCATGTTTTTGAATGAGAAAATAAACACGTTAAACGAAAAATTCTCATCATTCGCTGTAGACGGTTAAACTCGTCTTATTTTTCCCTACTTGTTGGCACTTTCGGCTCAAAAATTCAGAACGTTTGTTCAAAAAAATGGCTCGAGGCCATTTAAATAGACTTAAAGGGACTTTTGATCATCACCGTTGATCTGGTTGACCAAGGAAAGTCAACCAGATCAACGACATGGGATTTAATATGCAAGGTGCACATACACCGTGGGAGCGACGGGGCAGTAGAGTAAGCCACCGAGCTTCTTGCTCCCGTCGCTTCCTGTCCCTTCAAGCCATCACCTCCACGCCTAGCCTCACCACCTCATGACCCCTAGCTCCGCCACCTCGACGTCCGGCCACCACGCGCAGCCCTCGCATCCCGCTATCCACGCGACTTCGGCCTATAAAAAGGCCCCTCCCCTCTCCATTTTAAAACACGAATTCACCCCCTAGCAAGCCTTGCTTCTTCTCCCTTGATAGATTGCTCATTTCGAGCGATAATCGCCACTAGTTACAAGCTTTTCAATAAGCTTTCTTTTTCAAGCTTTTCCTTCGTTTCATGCGCTTTCTTTCCTTTAATTGTTTAAATGTGTTTTTGATCAAAACAATTGCTTATATTTATGCCAATAATTCATATGCATGCTGTAGATTAAATACATGCTTTTAATTTGATTAATCGTTAGATAAATCTTGCGAATTAATTAGTTTTCGATAATTATCATTTTCGTCATTTTTTTGAAATTAAATTCGGTACGGTTTAAACTAAAATTTGAGGTTCATACGGTCGGGAAGTCGTCGAGGAGATGAGCATCTCGTTTCGGCCACGGGTGGCCGGAGCTTGGCCGTCGGCGACCAAAGCTAGAACAAGGTGAATAGTAGCATGCGTGAGCTTGGCCCACGCGGGAAGAAGGAAGAAAGGTGATGGGCTTGGCCCATCACCATTCTTTTTTATTTCCTTGGGCCAGGAATAGCCCATTTCCTTTGTTTTTCAAAATGGGCCCAGCCCATCTTCATTTTTCAGAGACCTCAAATCGCGTTTTTTCGTAAAAATATTTGTATGTTTCGTATGATTATTTTTTCGTACTGTCACTTTAAAATTCTACACTTATCAACTGTTTAAATTCTTCGCACTTTAATTTGTCGCAATTTAGTTTCTCCAATTTAAATTCAGTCGTTTAATTTACCGCCTATATGGTCGGTCGCATTTTTAATTCTCGCAAATATCAACTGTTTAATTTTCCGCAAATCATCAACTATTAAATTTTCTGCAAATCATCAACTATTTAATTTTCTGCAAATTATCAATCATTTAATTTACTGCAAATCATCAATCGTTTAATTTTCTGCAAATCGTCAACTGCTTAATTTTTCTGCAAATATCAAATCTTTAATTTTCGCACTTATCAAATCATCATTTAAATTTTTCGCACTTATCAACTATCATCATTAAATTCTCGCATACATCAAATCATCATTTAAATTTTCGTACGCATCAAATCATCATTTAAATTTCTTGCACTTATCAACTGTTATTTAAATTTCTCGCATGCAAAACATCATTTAAATTTTCTTGTACTCATCAAATCATCATTTAAATTTTCGTATGTGTCAAAATCACCATTTTATCTTCGTACTCGTAAAAATCATTATTTAATTTTTTGATAAATATCAACTGTTATTTAAATTCTCGCATTCATAAATTGCTTATTTATTTTTCGAGCTATCACTAACACTCTCATTTTGTAGGTTTAAAATTCAAACTTCGCTCGAAAGTACGCCTTTCGTTCCCTTTTATTTATTCAATGCTTTCCGTAAATATTAATCGTACGCATGATATATAGAATTGCTAGAATTTAAAATCAACCCACATGAACAACTTGTTTAAAGACTTGTTTAAAAATGCCATGTTTGTTTGATTTTAAATTCTCACTTACATTGACTGCATGTACTTGGTGGCTTCGATCCCACATCAGTTTATCATTTCAAAAACCTCTCATTTAATCTGTATTCTGTTAAGCTATCCATGATAGAATCACATAGTAATTAATTTAATCATGCATAAGTCCGATGATGAAATAGAGGGCGCTCATTCGGTCTTATGGAAAATTCAGTCCCATCACGCTACGGTCAGGAATAATCGATCGGTCTTGAAAATGGTAACCCCATCCGAAAAGATTTTTAAAACGGTAACCCCGTCCAACGATTAATTATTCCTAAACGGTCCCGATCATGGAAAAGACTAAAGTGATGATTCCTCTGAGGACCCCCTTTCAAAACGCATTTTATCAAACACCTTTTAAACACCTCTCTTATCAACCGGTAACCATTTTCAGATGTGACTCGGGTGCCTAACACCTTCCCGAGACCATAATACGACCCCGACCCTTTGTCTTTTGTTTAAACCCTTTTTTTGTGCATTTAGTTTTTTTTTAGTTTTTTTTTTATGCCATGACGATTAGGTTCCCTAAACCTAGAGACAAAATTAGGGTGGCGACTTCATTGCATGTTGCGAGGCGTCCTTTTACGCTGAGCATCATAAGGTCTTAGATTCGTTGTACACTCGCGAATAAAACTATCTTGTTTAAGTTTCGGGGCGCGACAGTTTGGCGACTTCACTGGGGACTTTATGGTCAGAGCCGGTTTTATCTTTTAAGAGGTGTTTATTTGTCTATTTACCTGCTTTGATAAATTGCTGATTTGTTTATTTATTCGCTTTGATATCACTTGTCATATGCATTTCATAGTGCCCTACACCCCGGGGACAATTACCAAATTAGGAGGGTAGTAGTGACGCCCTAGGACACATGTCCTGGGTAGTGTTCACCAATCCCAACTCGGATGAACCCCTAAAGATAGTCGAAAGGTTACATGATTTCGCAAGGAATTGGGACACTGGACGACACTTTAGGGACCTTTTCATGGTATCATCCGGGAACCATTCAAGACAGTTAGAAAAGTCGGAATCAGAACCCTAGCATGTGCATCATGATTATATCTGCTTTGTCGTGGCTCTATGTATCTTGTTGCCATGATTTTCATTTTTCCTAAATTTTCTGTTATACGAACTGTAAATTTCTTACACGTACAGGTTACTTTGCACTTAAAATTTTATTTCTGTCCCACAGGACCCATTTTCGCTCATTCGATATGTCGGCACCTACACTACTTTCACTTGATATTTTCGGGGCACGAAGTTTCGACGATTAGGCCACACGAGGAGACCTGTTAGAACCTGGGTTCACCCCTGACATCACCACTAAGGTCAAAGTAGAAGTCGTAGACTTCGACTTAACTAGGATTTGAAAGGTGAGAAATGAGCTGACTCAAGACGATGAGACACAGTTTGAGGGTAGTTATGGAAAGCTACTGACCCTGGTTAACGTGAAGACTGATTGGGGTTGCATCCGGGAAGCACTAAAATTCAGGGATCCCTATTATCGGTGCTTCTCTTTTGACAAAGGGATAGACTTGACTCCCACACTAGAGGAGTACACAGCTCTGATGTGCTTCACATCTCCTATATCGGCCATATACCAGAATGCTCGACTCGACTCCTCGAGTGTCAAAATAAGGCTTGATAAGTTGTTAGGAATTACTACTCGTGTCAGAGAAGGTGACTACTTCTGGTGCTAGTCAGATATTGAAGCACGACTTCAGTTTTCCAACGGGGAAAAACTCTTAAGGATTCTGGCTTTCGCCATCGTAGGGTTCGTCCTTTTTCCTAAAATTAAGAACGCCATCGATTTTGTAGCAGTCAATGTCTTTTACGAGATGGAGGCAAACGCCATCAATCCTACGACAACCATCTTGGCCAAAACTTTTCACTCTCTGGACTCTTGTCGAAGAAAAGGGAAAGGGAGACTTACCTGTTGCACCCAGTTGTTGACAGTATGGTTGGTCAGCCACTTCAAACAGACTCCAGATCAGTCCATTTTCTTTGCAAGCTACATAAGATCGTGCCCTTTACTCAGAGTTATCAACGCAACGACCACAGATAAATGGGAAATGGAGAATAAAGATTTCTGGGTCTACAGATTCATAAACCTCTCGGGAGAAGACTTCAGTTGGCACGCCAAATGGTTGCAGACCTCGGATCCCATCGTCTGCTGCGGACCCTTACCTTGGGTTCCTTTGATCGGAGCATGGGGGTGCGCTCACTATTGCCCCGCCCTCGTCCTCAGACAGTTTTGCATCACGCAGTAATCCCGTGACCTTCGGCATGACAAGATCAAACCTGCCGCACACCGGAGAAAATCAGAACATTCAGTTGTACGCCCAAGACTGGGCCCACCCCTTTTGTCTCAAAGGACGCATCGCCCCTGCAGCAATGATACTATAATATCCACAGTGGAGGTTAAGATGAGTTAACGACAATGTCTTACCCCGCCCGGAAAATTAGAAATCGATGGAAGAAGAAGGGGAATCTCAGGTGAGCGAAGGAATGGATGTCATGGCTTACGCTCAAGTAGTGGAACCGATGCGAGCAACGCAAGAAGAACGGGATCAGATGGCAAAGGAAAGGGATAATGCTGAAGCCCATCAATGTGGCCTAGAAGTCCAGATGAATGAGTTAGAAAGGCGTAGCAAGGACGTTATCCGCATACAAGCAGTAAAACAGAAAGTGGCCCTCAGGGACTTTAAGGAACGTTTGAACAGCGAAATCCGCAAGAAAGAAGCATCCGGTACCATAATTGAAGACAAAAATTCGGCAATAAGGATCTTGACTACTCGCGCAGACTTGGGGGACAGGAAGAGCCAGGCACTGCAAACCGGATTATAGCTTTAGAAGCCGAGATAGAAAAGCAGAAAGGGGAGATGGCCTCGATGGAATACATTTGGCAGGAGCAAGAGAATTCCGACTTCCAAGGTTGACACCTTCATGGGAAGACTCGAATATCAGCAACCCCTTTCTTTTTCATGTAACTAGGATCCCTGATTTCATCTATTCTAGCCATTTTTGATGAATTTAGGTAGTTGGCAAGTTTACCATATTTTGTAAACACCTTTTCAATAAAGTTGTACTCTTGCGGATGTTTATTAAAAGCGCCTCTACTTTCTATATCAATTTCCCATCCAATACAACTCAAAAGACCATCACAAAAAAGAAAAGAGAAAATCCCTCTAGAATAAACACAATCATTTCACCGAAAATTCGAAAAATATTTCCTACCAAATACTCAAAACATCCGAACATTACTCATAACCATGTTCTCCTTGCTTATCACAAAAATTCAAAATTCATGGTATAGATCATCGTCCCTCCCCTCGGATGGGTTCATCAAGCCTCAGGCCCTGCGTCGTTTGAAAGCATAGTGTAAAAGAGATCTTCCTAGCATGGCGGCATTGGTTGCCCCTGCTGATTTGGATTTCGCAGATAGCATCTCAGATTGCTTCACATAGTTGGAATGAATAGAGGCTTCCTTCATATCTTGTCAATAACCGAGATATCTCGCCTCTCCGATCGCCTTGAAAATATCAAGTGAAAGTGTAGCCGGAAAAGCGAAGCAACGTGGAGGCCTCGGGATTGCACATCACCTGCATATCCTCACTTATACTTACTCTTTTTCTGTATTTCTTTTTTCAGGTTCACGATAGCTCCTCGAAAGCAAGCTACTTCGCACAGGCTCCTCGTAACTAGACTTCAAAACTAAAAATGACTGAACAGGCTAAGGCCGATGAAGTACTAACAGCCAGAATCACAGAGTTAGAGGAACAAGTTAGGGTTACTACAGAAAGGGCCGCCAGGGCCGAAAAGGAAAGAGATGAAGCTAGCACCGAATTCCCACCGGGTTTTTATCCCACTCAAACAGCAGGACCTCCCTCCTCGCTCGTCGTCGCAGGACCTTCGGTACCTCCGCCACTTTCAGTAAGCTTTCTTTTTCAAGCTTTTCCTTTGTTTCATGCGATTTCTTTCCTTTAATTGTTTAAATGTGTTTTTGATCAAAACAATTGCTTATATTTATGCCAATAATTCATATGCATGTTGTAGATTAAATACATGCTTTTAATTTGATAAATCGTTAGATAAATCTTGCGAATTAATTAGTGTTCGGTAATTATCATTTTCGTCTTTTTTTCGAAATTAAACTCGGTACGGTTTAAACTAAAATTTGAGGTTCGTACGGTCGGGAAGCCGTCGAGGAGATGAGCATCTCGGTACGAAAGTTTTTCATTTCGGCCACGGGTGACCGGAGCTTGGCCGTCGGCAGTGGCACCGGCGACCAAAGCTAGAAGAAGGTGAATAGTAGCATGCGTCGGCTTGGCCCACGCGGGAAGAAGGAAGAAAGGTGATGGGCTTGGCCCATCACCATTCTTTTATTCCCGGCCAATTTCCTTTGTTTTTCAAAATGGGCCCAGCCCATCTTCATTTTTTCGAGACCTCGGATCGCGTTTTTTCGTAAAAATATTTGTATGTTTCGTATGATTATTTTCTCGTACTGTCACTTTAAAATTCTGTACTTATCAACTGTTTAAATTCTTCGCACTTTAATTTTTCGCAATTTACTTTCTGCAATTTAAATTCAGTCGTTTAATTTACCGCCTATATGGTCGATCGCATTTTTAATTCTCACAAATATCAACTGTTTAAATTTTCTGCAATATCAACTGTTTAATTTTTGGCAAATCATCAACTATTTAATTTTCTGCAAATCATCAACTATTTAATTTTCTGCAAATCATCAATCATTTAATTTACTGCAAATCATCAATCGTTTAATTTTCTGCAAATCGTCAACTGCTTAATTTTTCTGCAAATATCAAATCTTTAATTTTCGCACTTATCAAATCATCATTTAAATTTTTCGCACTTATCAACTATCATCATTAAATTCTCGCATACATCAAATCATCATTTAAATTTTCGTACGCATCAAATCATCATTTAAATTTCTCACACTTATCAACTGTTATTTAAATTTCTCGCATACAAAACATCATTTAAATTTTCCTGTACTCATCAAATCATCATTTAAATTTTCGTATGTGTCAAAATCACCATTTTATCTTCGTACTCGTAAAAATCATTATTTAATTTTTTGATAAATATCAACTGTTATTTAAATTCTCGCATTCATAAATTGCTTACTTATTTTTCGAGCTATCACTAACACTCTCATTTTGTAGGTTTAAAATTCAAGTTTCGCTCGAAAGTACGCCTTTCGTTCCCTTTTATTTATTCAATGCTTTCCGTAAATATTAATCGTACGCATGATATATAGAATTGCTAGAATTTAAAATCAACCCACATGAACAACTTGTTTAAAGACTTGCTTAAAAATGCCATATTCGTTTGATTTTAAATTCTCACTTATATTGATTGCATGTACTTGGTGGCTTCGATCCCACATCAGTTTATCATTTCAAAAACCTCTCATTTAATCTGTACTCTGTTAAGCTATCCAAAAACCTCTCATTTAATCTGTACTCTGTTAAGCTATCCATGATAGAATCACGTAGTAATTAATTTAATCATGCATAAGTCCGATGATGAAATAGAGGGTGCTCATTCGATCTTACGAAAAATTCAGTCCCATCACGCTACGGTCAGGAATAATCGATCGGTCTTGAAAATGGTAACCCCGTCCGAAAAGATTTTTAAAACGGTAACCCCGTCCAACGATTAATTATTCCTGAACGGTCCCTATCATGGAAAAGACCAAAGTGACGATTCCTCTGAGGTCCCCCTTTCAAAACGCATTTTATCAAACACCTTTTAAACACCTCTCTTATCAACCGGTAACCGTTTTCAGATGTGACTCGGGTGCCTAATACCTTCCCGAGACCATAATACGACCCCGAACCTTTGTCTTGGGTTTAGACCTTTTTTTTGTGCCTTTAGTTTTTTATTTATTTTATTTTTTATGTCATGATGATTAGGTTCCCTAAACCTAGAGACAAAATTAGGGTGGTGACTTCATTGCATGTTGTGAGGCGTCCTTTTACGTCGAGCATCGTAAGGTTTCAGATTCGTTGTACACTCGCGAATAAAACTATCTTGTTTAATTTTCAGGGCGCGACACTACTAGGTAAAAGAACAAGAAGAAGCAACAAAAGGGGTATTTGCACTACTTTCGTTTATAATTTCTCTTACAGCTCTAGAAATGTCCAAAAATTATGATTTTGGTGTCTATAGATTAGTATTTGATAGGGGGGAATTCTGCTAAAGTTTCGTACAAAAATCAGTTGAGTTAAAAGGTATGCGGGTTCTATTATAACGTTGTTTAGGTGAAACTTATAGTAGAACACATCTAAAACAGGAAGGAAACTATGAGTTGGTAATTCCTACGGTTTAAAATGAATAATCAGGGACTTAAGTAGAGGTTAACTTACTGATTTCTTGTTATGTGATGTGCTTTGTTGTGTATATGTGTTAGGAGGTTCAAATCTTATATTTGGGTGACTATTTACGAGGGAACCTAGGCAAGGTGAGATTTCTACCATTAAATTTTTAACATTAAAACTTTGGGTGACCGATCCATCAAGAACATATATAACAAATCATAATAACAAAGCTTTAATGGTAGAAATCTCATCTTGGCTCGGTTCCCTCCTAAATAGTCACCCAAATATAAAATTCAAACCTCCTACCATATATACACAACAAAGCACATCACATAACAAGAAATTAGTAAGTTAACCTCTACTTAAGTCCTTGATTATTCATTTTAAACCGTAGAAATTACTATCCTATGGTTTCTTTCCCGTTTTAGATGTGTTCTATCATAAGTTTCACCTAAACAACGTTATAATAGAACCCGCATAACTTTTAACTCACAACAAATTTTTCTACAAAGTTTTGACAGAATTCCCCCCTAGAATCATATTTTTTGGACATCTCTACACCTATAAAAGAAATTATAAACGAAAGCACTGCAAATACTTCTTTTGCCGCTTCTTCTTCTTGTTCTTCTTTTTACCTACTAGCTTGTTCTCTTTCCTTAACTCTAAGATATTTTTGGTAAGAAAACTAAGTGGAAGATAAGTTTTTGGTTCGGTTTCCTTGGATGGCATGCTTATATGTTAGTTTTTGACATTATCTTATAAAGTAGGAGTGGCAACTCCTTATGAAAGATTTTACATTCACTAGTTGAATGTTATCCTAACACCTCTTGCTTGTATTATTTTTATTTATTTACTAAATTTTCAAATTATTGCCTATTTATCATCAGGTCCTTCCACTCTAGTCCTTGTACTTTTAATTCGGTGAAATTGCGTCCCTATAAAATTATTTGTTTTAATTACATCCTTATAAAATATTTTAACTTGATTTGGCACAGCAAATTCCCATCGGAATTCAATTTGGTTCGGAACAACTAAAACTGCCGGCCAGGGCTTAGCCACAGGGCGTGGTCCTGTCCGTGCCTAGCCTGCGCCTGTGCTGCGCATGTCTGAGCGCTCGTTCCTTGGCTCGAGTGTAGGTTCCAAGCCAAGTTTACTGCTAGCTCCCATGTGAAGAGCCGCCATATTAGTTCAAGAGAAATTTTCACACGACTTCATGAAAGTAACGAACGAATTCGAAAAGAATCTCCACTTGTGTCTCTTTATTGAACAAATGAAACTAAGGACACATTTATACAATGTTGAGAATAAATATCTGCCATTTTTTTGCAGATTCCTTAGTGAGCAATGAAAAATTGGGGTGAAACTATGCTACAATTTACAAGCGGGAATACCTAACTACAGTTTAGTATACTTGAGGGCAGCCCATAAGAAGAACCAAGAACGCTTCAACATCGATTGGGCCTACTCTATACAGATTAGTACGTTAATCACAAGCAAAAGCACGTGTAAAGAGACTAACAAGATGGTGGCTGAAGTTGCTTCAATCGTCGTACGACTTGTTTCATTGTAGGCCTGGTGGAAAGTGAATCAACAGTGCACACGACCGCCAGGTGCAAGACTTCTACCAAATCGTCATGTGGACCGACCTCCCATAATCTCGGAGTGAAGAACTCCTTCGCTCGGCCCTGCCGCAGGAGCATGCACGCCCAAGACACAATGTTAAAGCCATTCCCGTATGAGGAGAATGAAGGATCCAAGGCTTTCTTGTCTGAAAGTAACTCAAGAAGCACAACTCCATAACTGTAAACATCAGCCTTATCTGAAACTCGGCAAGTCATAGCATATTCTGGAGCAACGTAGCCAAAAGTTCCAGCAACACCTGTAGTAGCATGTGTTTCAGAAGTTCCCAAAAGCCTGGCCAAACCAAAGTCAGATAAATAAGCATTGAAATTATCATCCAAGAGGATATTGCTGGGCTTAACATCACGATGGAGCACTCGTGGTACACACTCATCATGCAAGTAGGCAAGGGCACGAGCTATGTCCAAAACAATCTTGTGCAGTGTCCTCCAATCCACAGCCCTTGATGACCTTTCCTGTATAAACTTCTCCAAATTACCACCTGGCAAATAATTGTACACAAGGAACATTTCTGTTTCACTGACATGATAACCTATCAAAGTGACAAGATTTGGATGTTGAAGCCTTCCAAGTGTTTTGATTTCCGCATGGAACTGTTGAATCCCATGGAACCGACCCACAGCAAGTCGTTTAATTGCCACTAGAACTCTGGGAGATATCTCTGCTTTATAAGTAGCTCCAAAACCTCCATTTCCAATGCAGTTACTTGCATTGAAACCCCCAGTGGCCCGCACAACATTATCAAACGTTAAGGGAACCCCAATGTCCGTGAAGACAGTTACTTCCTTTCTGGCAGATCCCGTGACTTTGGATTTTGGATTGTATTTTCTAGTGTACAACAACAGGATAATCAAAGCCAAAAGCACTGAAACAATGACGGATGCAGATGTGATTGATGCTATCTCAATTGTATTGAAACCAATGTTTTCACCCCCCGGGTTCTGAGTTGAATGCGGAATACCTTGTACATCAGAAGCTGTCCCCTGTGCATCTGGAGATGGAACTGTTAGGGAGAACACACGGCAAGGGTGCAGATAAGGGTTTCCAAGAACACTATTACATTTCATCAAATTGTTGCTCGATGGCAATGGCCCAGATAAGTTATTAAAGGACACGTTAAATGCTGAGAGCACAGACACATTTGCTAAACCAGAGGGAATCTGCCCAGTGAGTTTATTGTCATTGAGCAGAAGAGTAGTCAGGTTTTTCAAGTTCACAAGATCATTTGGAATCTCTCCAGAAAGCAAGTTTGAAGAAAGATCCAGCATCTCTAGTAACTGCAACCTGCCCAAAGTAGATGGAATGGAGCCATTCATTTGATTACCGGCTAATGAAAGATATCCTAGACCCTTTATATGGCTGATGCTGATAGGTATCTGACCTTGCAAGAGGTTCCAACTCAAATCAAGAGAAACAAGTGAAATCAATTGACCAATGCTGGGAGGAATAGGCCCGGAGATCTGATTCCTAGATGCACCAAGAAGCTTCAGAGATCTGCACATCATGCCAATATCAGCTGGAATGTTACCTGACATTCTGTTGCTGCTAACATTAACTATCATCTCATCCAAGTCATCACACTTCTCAAACAAAATCCCAGGAAATGGTCCATGGAGCTTGTTTTCTCCAGCTGAGAAGGTGTAGACAGTTTGCTTATCTAATCTTGCAGGTGCAATTGGCAGGGAATCGAGGGTACCAGTAAAGTTATTGCCCTGAAAGTTATGCAACACAAAAATTCCAACAGCTCCTTCGTGTGACAGTACAGGTCTACCACCGTGAGCTTTACTTGCAAAATATGATAAATAGGCAGATGGTGGGTCATGGATGCTAGAGGGAAACCCACTTGAGGATGGAACTGGAGGACATCTTCTGACATAAAAACTGGGAATCGAACCGGACAACGAATTTTGGCTAACATCAAACAGAGTCATGCAAGGAACATTAACTTCCTTCAAAAGTTCCCCACTAAACCTATTGAAACTCAAGTCTAGATACCACAACTTACTGCAGCGACTGAGTCCAAAAGGGATTTCCCCAGTGAAAAAGTTGTGAGACAAATTTATCATTTCCAAATTATCACAAGAACTCCAGTTACTTGGCAATCTGCCCTCAAAATTACCACTTGGTCCCCACAAAATCCTCAAGTTTGGAAGAGTCAAAATTTCCACTGGAAGTTCCCCTTGATAAAAATTAAATTCACTTGCAGAGCTGAAATGGTCTAGTGAATAACCCCCTCTTGAACCATTAAAATCCTGGTATGGATCGAAGGTATTTGATAGCACAAGCACAGACAACTCATGGCAGTGCCTGAGCTCAAGAGGTATTGACCCACTAAGACTATTCCTCGACAAATCCAAAACTTGGAGCTTCCTGAGCATGCCAAGCTCAGAGGGAACACCTTCTTCTAACAAGTTAGCATACAGCAACAATGTCCTCAAATTACCACACTTCCCCAGACTGCTCGGAATGCCTCCGACTAAAAGATTACTGGACAAGTCTAGGTGTTCAAGTTTCTCACAACTGCCACCAATTTCCCCAGGCACTGACCCACCAAGCTGGTTGAAAGACAAATACACACCCCTAAACCTTCCAACAAACCCTGGAATTGTCCCATTGATAAGATTACCTGCCAAATTCAAGATCTCCAGCTTTGAACAATAAGAAAGTGAGTCTGGTATCTCAGCTACTATCATGTTAAACCCTAAATTCAAAACCCGCAGGTTCCTCAACCCAGAAAATGAAACCGGCAACGAGCCAGATACCAAATTTCCCTCTAGATCAATAACCTCTAACTTCTCCATTGCCCATATTTCAGCAGGTATTTCCCCACCCAACCCATTAAACGGCAATGACAAAACTTTAAGCTCAGTTAACTTAGAAATAAAAGGTATCAAATTTCCCATCAAAATCCCATTACTACTCCGACACTCTCTCCTAATTCCAAACCCATACAGTGGAAACTGAAGGAAAGAACCATAATCATTCCCAAAGTTCATACCTTTATAGCTCTTATGGTCACAGTTGCCACTGATGTTGAGTGAAATGACACGGGATTCGGCGTCACACGACACCCCAGCCCAAGAACAGTGGTTAGGGTTGATGAGATTCCAGCTCAAGAGCAGTCCTGAAGGGTCAGACACACTGTGCTTGAACTGCAAGAGAACTGATTTGTCTGAATCAACTGAAACCACACCGTTTAGCCACAACCAAAGTGCAAAGGTGAAAGACAAGAGCTTTAGTTTGGTGAAAGAATGGTATCTGATAGCTGCTGCTGCTGCCATTTTAGAACCCAAAAGGAACAAAAAAATTGGAAGTGCCCTCAAAACCCAGCTGTTTCAGTAGAGCTGCAGAGGAGCAAAAGGAATGGGGTTTTTAATGTTCTTTTCGGTTTGAAAACCCTAACCCTAATTTCTCGGGTCCTTGGCGAGAGATGACGCAGGAAGCAATGAAGACGGAGAGAGAAGAGGAAAGAAAATGTTCAACAGTGTCATCTTTCCTTTCAGAAAAACGCGTGTGTGTTGTTTCCTTTTTGTTTTTAAAAAGTCACTACTAACATCTTTTCGCTCCGCAAACCCAAAATTTCTTTCTATTTTAATAAAGCAAGGGGAAAAAAGGGGACGTCCAAGAAAAAAGAAGAGAGGATTGTAGTGCATCCTCAATTAAAATTTTAAATAAAATAAATTATATTAAAAGAGTCATTAGTTTTTTAATATCGATAATATTTCAAAAAGATTTATCTGACACTTGAGAAAAAAACCTTAAGTTAAAATTAAAAAATGTGGCACTTAATATAAGGTATATTCATGAATTGAATACTACTACTTGTTTTATTTTTTATTTTTTTCACTAATTTTTTTTTATTTTTTGGTAAAAAGTATTTTATTCTCTCCTCTCTTTTTTTCCCTTTCTTTTTCTAGAAAAGAAAACTTTCAATTTTATTTTGTTTTTTCTCTAAACCATTAACATTTCATATCTCTATGTCTTAGGTTTTATTTTAATTTTTAATAACTTCACTTTTGATTAATTTAAGATTTAAATCGAAATTGTACCTACTATGTAAATTGCATTTTTACGTATATTTTTTACTCCCTCATTTTCTAAAAAAATATTATTTTAATAGAAATTATAGATGTGATCGGACTGGATCACTTTAATTGACTTTCTGAAAGAGTAACATTTAATAAAACAAACACTAAAAAATCAAGTAAAGTGTACAGTAATATTCCGTAAAAAAATTACAATTATTATGGTTCGGAGTGAGTATTTTTTAAATTTTCTAACAAAAAAATATCTAATAAAATATTAACATGTGCCTTAATTCATGTGAATAATAAGAGTGAATTTTGTTAATTGTGTTTTAAATACATGAGAAATATAAAATCTCATTTTATATAAAAAGAATTTTTTTTTTACTCCGAAGGAGATTTCATTTTCATTGTGGAAAATTATTCCCAGTACTGCGGAAGAAGAGAGGTCCAAGAGAGTATGCTGAAGGAACATAGTGGGGTCCACAAAAGGTCAATAAATGAGTTAGCCATTGTCCAATCTAAGGGCTCATGGCCTAGTTTAGGCATGTGGTGGACTTGGTGGGGCCTCAATATTTTCAACTCCAATGGGGAGGAGGAGTATATATGGTTGGTTTAATTCTAAAGAAGATTGAGCACAATTTCATTCATGTAATTTAGAATAAAATCCAAGGTTTTCCATCTCAATCCGAAAATGATCTTTAAGCATTAAACTAAATGCCTACAAGGCTACAACCTAGTTTCAAAACACATAGGATCATATAATTATATGACTTTAAAGCAATTAATGAATGTATATATTGACTGGAAGATTTCATCTGTTTCTCATCAAGAATTTGAACTTAAAAAGGAATAACAACATTAATACTAACAATTGAAAAGAAGAGAAAAAGATCCCTCAACATCCAAATGGGCAACGAGAGAAGCAAGAAAGCCAGTTGTTCTTTAAACCTCTCAAGGGCTTTGAGGTTTTAGTAATGGCTTGTGGCTTTGATTCCTCTATATCATGTCCCAACTCCTGCTTTACCGAGAGCTGCTTCTGTTGTTGTTTCCCCTTTTTCATAGATGAATTCCTCTGTTCCTCGAAATTGATTCTGAAATCAACCCAAACTCGTGAATTAGTATCGGAACTAATCTTGTTCGCATCAGGTTGTCAGATAAAAAGTACGTAATTTTTCCTTACACAAAAAAAATAAAATTTTGTTTCTTTCTTTATATGTTATAAGTGGGTTAGGGTTAATCAACCATGTCCGCCAGGTAAAATACTCTAAGATTTTATGGTTAGTAAATGAAATAGCAACAACCATGTGACTTACACTGGGAATTGAAAAGATTGGGTGCTGCTGGAAGAATTCCTGACTTCTTCAAATATTGGCGAGTTTTCCTGATTGACAGTTTTGTCAGGTTCAGCATAAAGTTCCTGTCTTTCTGTAATGTCTGGAATTTCCTGTCCTGTTTTTGCACTATGATCATTTGATTCTGTCCTAACTTTTGATGCCTTCTCTGTTGTATCTTCTCCCTTTATTTCCATGCTCTCTACTTCCATCACAGGCTTCAGGGGAGGTGGAAAATAATTGCTCATCTCTTGTAGATCTCCAGATTTGTACAACATGAAAACATGGTCTTTTGAGAAACTGTTGTTCCCCATGTGAATGCTAAACAACGATTCAGTCGAAGCCACGCTCCATTCGGAATGATTTGCAGGTTTCGGACCGAAGATGGATGCTGGGATTCGATTCGGATCGTAAGTTCCAGGCTGGCCTAATGGTGGTAATTGTTGTCCTGCTCCCATATGAGGAGGGCTATTGCATCTGGGCTCTTCAAAAGAAAACATGGATACTTGCGAATTGGGTGCCGAGTAACTTGTTTCCACAGAAGAAATAGCAGGAGCTTCTTTCTTAACAATGTTAGGTTCATCTAAAATCTCTAATGAAGATGAAGATGAAGATCTAGCGTCCGGTTCGAGGTTCATTTTTGGGTCTCACAAATTCCTACAAAAGATTGCACAAAAGGGTTGAAAATGCAATGTTGCAAAGGTAAATTTTTATGAGAAATGGGATTGATGTTTTATGATTTAGATGAAGGTGACAATGTAGAAAAGGGGAATTGAGAAACAGATTAAGGTTTTTTGTTAGGACAAATATAAGAAGGAAAAGGCTAAGAAAAATTTTCGGTGCTGTATTTTACGTTGGAGTGACCAAAAATAACAGAATTAATAACAGACTTGGATGCCATTTTTAACTTTTCACGCGGGAAAGAACCATACTAGGTAAAAAATATGATTTATACCACCAGCTCTGTTTCTATTATTAACCAAAAGGAACAAATTGATGTTTGTTCTTTCTTTATAGGTTAATGTTGTTGTAATTTTCTGCGAGTAATTATATAATGTTCAACGTGTTCTAAAATTTAATTTAGGAGAAATGTATCTATATTTTTTTTTCTTATTTTATCTTTAGGTTTTCCTTATAATTTGATTTTGGTTTTCTATTTACCATAGTCAAATTCGTTCCAGCCAAGAAAACCTCAAAACCCTCTTAAACCTTAATCACTACATTAATATAATATAAAATAAAATTTTCATTTATTTTTAATTTTTTTTATATTTTGTGTAAATATTAAATTTAATTTATTAATTTATTAAAATTACTGGTTAATTTAGATTTTTCCGGGTTGACCTTCTGACCTTTGACCCTTTTCCTAGACCGAGTTTATGATCGGTTCAAGTTTTACAACCTTGGCCATAAGCCTTTTTTATAACAAAAAATATTTTTTTTAAAAAAAAAAAACCAAAACTTTAATTTTTAGAAGACAAAAATTCAATATTGCACTTAAAGATCAAGAGGCAGAGTTTCAAATTGGTCATTTTGTATGGGGAAAGTGACAATTCAGTAAATATGACATGTAGATAAAAGAGGATAAGGTAAGCTATATAAGAGGTTGAGCTTAAAATGTTATCCTTACAACCTCCGTTGATAACAAACATAAACACAACTTCAATCTAAACATCTTCAACTACAGAGATAAGGAAGAGAACAATGTCAAGAGCTCTTGGCCCAGCAAGTTCAATGAAGGCAAGCCTGGTAGAGCTGCATCCTCTAAACAGTGAGTTTAAGAACTTTAATTACAATTAGTGCTGACCCTTTTTGTCCTAAGATGCATTAATTCTTCCTTAATCATGAGTGGCAACCTTTTTTCCTATGCAAATGTTTTTCAGGCAAAAGTATGTTAAGCCACAGGAATTCTGCAGCAGATTTTCCCCCGATTCGCATCAAACTCCCATACTTGCGCCAGCATTGGAATTCACAAGTGGTAAATTAAAATACCATGAAATGGCAGTTCTGTTTGGAGTTCCTTATATCTTGTATTAGGACAGGTTTGTGCAGTTTTCTATAATGTTTACTGATGTAGATTTTGGGACCAGCTTTGTGCTGTGGGGAGGAGGAGAAGGGTAATCGAGCGGACCAAAACTTATGTGCTATTAGAACCCGGAGAAGATGAAAGATTTGTTTCCGTGGAAGAATTGAAAGCCACACTGAAAGGTTACCTTGAAAATTGGCAAGGGACCTTGCCGCCGGACCTCGCAAGATTCGAAACCATTGATGATGCTCAGTGACGGATCCTGCCCTTGATGTTTGGGGGGCGAGATCAGTGATGGATCTAAGATTTGTATTCAAGGGGTGCGGGCCGAATTTTTTTTTTTGGAGCATTTTAATGGGAAGACAAATGAGCTGAACAAAAATTGGAAAAATGTTTAAAAGTATTTGTATCCGTCACTAAATAACAAATATTTAGATAAATTTAACAAAAAGATAAATAAAAAGACAATATAGAAAAAAATTAATTATACATTAGAATTCATACAATATACGTACTTTTTACAATTGTTTTCTACTTTAGGATTGGAATTGAATGAGAGATTGAGAGGGTGATCGATATGTGATAATTTGGTGTAGAAATTGAATTAAATGGAGGGATTGGATTCGACAGAGATTGAATTGGTTTTGGCACGGGTTTATTGGTAGTGATGATTTGGGAAATGAGGATTTGGGATTTAATTGAAAAGATTTGGGTGTGGGTTGGATTTTAAATTTGGGTTGGGGTTTAAATTTTTTTAAACTTTTATCTCTTACGTTCGGACTTTTATCGTTTACGAGCGAATTTTTATCGAACTATAAAGCGGACTACTAATTATTTTGCTTTATTTTATTCCACACTTTAACAATTTTGGTTCGAATTTTTATTCATTTTTAGGTAAAATTGCTCGTATCATCGGCTCAAACCGAACCAACAATATATATTTATTTTTATTTTTATTTTTTGAAAATTTGGGGGGTGGGGGGCTGTGAGGCTCCGCCTCTGATGATGCTGTTTCTTTCTTGGTAGGTTCAGTCTGTGAGCTTCAAATTGATGGAGATTTTAGTTCAGTCCGGCTCTATAAATTTGGGTTGGGGTTTGGGTTGGGTTTAAATTTTTTTGAACTTTTATCTTTTACGTTCGAACTTTTATCGTTTACGAGCGAATTTTTATCGAACTATAGAACAGACTACTAATTATTTTGCTTTATTTTATTCCACACTTTAACAATTTTGGTTCGAGTTTTTATTCATTTTTAGGTAAAATTGCTCGTATCATCGGCTCGAACCGAACTAGCAATGTATATTTATTTTTATTACCCCCGGCCCCTGTGAGGCTCCGCCTCTGATGATGCTGTTTCTTTCTTGGTAGGTTCAGTCTGTGAGCTTTAAATTGATGGAGATTTCGGTTCAGTCCAGTGGTATGAAGTTAGTTTGGAATAAAAAGAATGGAAACTAACTAATTTTCGCCTCGTATAGATTTTGTAAGTTAACAGTTGGATGTGTTCTTAATACAAGAAGAAAAAAACTTGGTTGAATTGCCTTTATTTCAATAACATGGAATGTGTTTGTTTATAAATACAACTCAACTAATCAAAGCCAGCTACATTTAATGGATACATCGGCAAACAGATTTTTCATGGAATGCCAGCACAAGATCTTTTTTCTCCAGACAATTCATCAAGTTCAAGAATCCATCTGATAAGCAAGAACCCATTTTAACCCATCTTCTATTTTTTACTTCACGTGTCAATTCTGAAAGCCACCACTTCCTGCATTTGCATATCTTGAACCTGTCACAATACCAACAAACTTATAATAATCTTATGCAGAATCGCAAATTGAGCATATTGAACCTAAAGATTACATCTTTATGTCTGTACCTTAGGATGATTTAGGCTAGGTGGCAATAGTACAGCACCAGTTTTCCTGTTTCTTGCTAGAAGGCCTTTTGTAACAGGTGACATCATAAGATCAGTTGGGCTTCTGTATCTGATAATAACATGATTCAAAAATCAGTAAAAAAAAATTGATGCCATAAATGACCTGAAGATAGATTAAATTCAAAGGAGGAGAACTACATAGCTTTCAGGATACTTAAATGCCTTAGGAACTTTTAGGCGATCTGGGGTGCTACTTTTTCTCAATTCGTAGCCCGTATTCTGCAAATTTTGCTCGATTTTCTGATCCTGGGGTGGGGTTGTGCAATCCAAGGTGACGGTCTTGGATGGGATTGGACTTCTAATTTGAATTTCTTGAACTTTTTCCATTGAACTGTTTAGAACCCAAAAACCAGAAAGATTGCAACTTTAGCTAAAATCGCACTGATTCCAGAAAGAAAGAAAAAAGGTTAGTCCAGTAGAGTGCAGAAAATCAAGATGGGAGAGAAAGAGATTTGAGAATGTGGAGTTGATTTAAAAAAGAGGGTTTCCTTTAAAGGGTCCAATTTAGATAAGAGAAGGGAAATGGCCGTTGAGATTTTTTAAATTATTGGTCATACATAACGGTCAAATTTATGATTTTCCTTGTTCTTCTACCCCTAGAAGAAAACCCTAGAAAAGTCATTGACACCTCAGCTGACCAAAATAGTAGTTGGTCCAACAAGTTGAAATAAATGTGGCAATATTTTGTTGGGTTTGCATTTGGTCATGCTGGTGTATGCCCAATGGGCTGGATATTTAGAATTACTTGGCCAAGGCCCATTGAATTTTGCTTCTTCAAAGATCATAAATTATTCATAATAAGCCATTTTGATTTATTTTTTTCGTTTTTATGGAGTTTTCTTCTTCTTCTTATTCTTTGATTCTTTTCATAATTTGCTGAAAAATAATGTATAGGAGATAATTCCAGAAAATGGAGAAGGAGACCCCATTAATTCTTCCCTTGGATTAGAAGGAAAGTAGTTCTAGTGGACAAAATTAAAATTGTGGGGTTTATTTTCTTTAACATATACAACAAATTCAAGTCAATAATGCAATATTATTATTAATCCAAAATGCGCACACGTGTGTAGATATATACTGGATATATTTTATAAGAGAGAAAAAATCATCCTAAAATATACTTTGATGTGACCGATTTATTTCATATATAATCACATTTTAGGTGAGTGGTAGGAAATTATGTGGGTTTAGTCATAAGATTTGATCTCTAATCTCTATAGTATAATCACTTTATTTAATTTGATCATGTAGTGATTTATATATAACCGATTGAGGTTGATGACGTGTTACTTATATGTCATCTGATATGCCAAAGTATAAGTATTTTGTTTAATTTTGTCTCTATAAATATAATATGACCATTTTATTTAATTTGGTCTCTATAATTTGGCACAATTTTTTGAAAAAATTATCTTTAAAAAGAAATTACCTAGGTGTCAGGTGGCACATAAATGACCCATCAACGCTTTCAACTAACTGAAAAACTTATAGGAACCAACTTAACCGATAAATCCATACTACAGGGATCAAATTAAACAAATTATACTTTAGAAAGTGATTTATCTCTCGGATTAATGAGAAAAGATGTGCTACCTAACTTTCAAGGGACAAATTTTTTTATCAATCAATTATGAGCTTAAATTTTATAGGCATATCCCTAACAAGATTGGGTTAATAACAGCATGGCCGCCACCTACCACCACAATTCGCGTCAGTTCACGTCTCAAGTAAAGCAGGGGATCGACTTGCCGTCGTCTGTATTCGAATGAGTCGCTTCTCCGGACACAATTTTTATAATTTCACTTGTTCCTCTTTTTTTAATTATTAAAAAAATATTATCATAAAGAAATAAATCTCCATTTTTCTGCATTGTTTTTTAATTTTTTGAATTTTTTTATATTTTAAGTAATATTTTAATATAAAATAATAATTTAAATGTTCTATTAGAGTTTTGAATGGAAATTTTATACGGTTGGTACTAAAGTTTAAAATGTATGAAAATGTTATGAATTTAAGAACTAGTCCCACTGTCCTAAAAAATGACGTCATGTTAATTTTTTTTATCATTTAATAAATATTTTTTTTATTATTTCTAATATATTGAGAAATAAAAATTAATATTAATTAGGCGTAATTAATAAAGCGATTAAAAATAATCGGCTAGAAATATATATATATATATATATTTTTTAAGCACATAGGAAGGTTACTGTATAAGGAAGACCTGCCCAAGAACATACTCCCTCCGTTATATAATACTTGACGTTTTAGAATAGTAACCAAAATTAAGGAAATAATTTTTTTACCAATTTTACCCCTTGTTTATTTCCAACTTTACAAGCATGCCATTCTCTCTCACATCCATCACCACAGCCATCCCAACCAGTCAAACCACCACTACCAAACACCACAAAGAAACAACCACTGCCAAACTCCCGACCTCCCAACCCAAATCCAAATCGCCGCCACCCATCAAATCACCATCAAACCGCCGCGGCAACCCAAGCAACACCACCAACCATCTCCGACCCAAACCGCCCAAACCTAACTCAACAAAACAGCCACACCAGCCACTGCCCAAAATCTACAAACCCATCATCGTGCTAGTGTTGTCATAGAAATAGAGGGGAGAATGAAAAAGAAAAGAAACCAAGAGAAATGAAAATGGATCTGTGATGTAGGAGCAGAGAAGAGAAAAGAACAAGGAAAGAAAAGAGAGAGCAGAGAAAGGAAAGAAAGAAGAAAAGAAAATAAAGGAAAAGGAAAGAAAATAGGGAAAGATGCAGATCTGACACAAACCGATTAAGAAGATGTAGATCTGCACCGTATACATCTTCCTCTTTAGCTTGTGGATTTTGGAGTGAAGAAAGAGAGGAAAAACAGAGCAGATCCGATGATGGGATGAGAGGAGAAAGGAAGAGAGTGAGCTTTTTTGCAGGGAGGAAGATGGGATGAGAGGAGGGGTAAAATTGTGAAGCCGCTCCAATTGTTGCTTTGAAATGTGTAAAACGTCAATTAATTACGGACAAGTTTTCGGTAGCAAAGCGTCAAGTATTATATAACGGAGGGAGTAGAGTATTTTTCCATTATTTTTTGCTAACCGGCGAAGGTTTGACCAAATTATGAGGTCTACAGTTTAGACAGCAATGATTGGACACTATGGACGTCATGTCAAGTGCACGTGTGCTTAGCTGACTCTCGACTGTTCTAGTCCACAGCCAATCACTATCGATTATACTTTTGGAGCAGTTGCGAAAAACTGATGGACCGATCCTTGGAGTTGCGGAAACTTAAGAAAGATGCGATCATACGAATTTCTTGCGTGACTAGACCGGAGAAGCAAGAGATTTATTGCAAAAATATAACTATCAATTTATTAAAATTAGCCAAGATAAATGAAAAATATAGAAAAAATACTTATAAATTCTTTAAATATTTAAACTTATGGGCAAAAGTAAGTTTGATACTCAATTTTGTTGGTAGTACTAAATTTGTCCTCAACTTTTGCATAACACCAAAATAGCACACAATCTTTGTACTGTTAACCTCATTTGCCCCCAACTATTCTCCATTAACTCAAATTGTACTCAGGCACCAAACTTTTTAGTTAGGTTTAACAAATGGTGTTATTTAATTTCTGTTAGTTATTTTTTTAGTCCCTGAATTTTTTAATTTAACACTCAAGAATTTTATTAAAAAATTCGACAAACCCTAAAAGAAATTCAGAAAAAGTGATATTAGCTTTTAATGAACTAAAAAATTAAAATAAAATTCAAGAAATATGAATAAAATAAGAAAATTTGAAAAAGAAATCCAGAAAAATAATCAAAAATTCTAAAAATACCAAATAAATAAAAAATAAAATTGAATATTTTTAATAATTAAATAAATTGAATAAAAAACTAGAAAAAGACAAAAAATGCAGAAAATATGAAAAACATTTTATAATAGCATATGCTTTTATTGTAGAACAAAAGAGAAAATAGAGAGGAGCATATAACATGGAGCATAATATTGTCACTATAATAAAAAAATAGCATGATCATATAACCATCAAAACGTTAATGTGCAACACCACCATTTTTTTCAATTTCATTCTTATCCCTTAAGAGTTTGTTCTCATGGCCACAAAAAAATGATTGATGTTGGGTTTGAACATGAGTGAGGTCTTGCTCAATGACCAATAAAGATAGATTAAAATCGTATTTTTTGTATCAATAAATTTGTGGTTTCAGATCTGTCATGGAAGGTGTTGCTCATAAAAGATATATTCGACAAAAAATCAGGAGATGGAGATATAGTAGTGAATTTCACAACAAAATACTCTTTTCCGAGAGAAAAAATTGCACGTAATTAAGCAACAGCTAGAGTCAGATTTGCAGGTTTATAATTAGTTTTTATTTTGGAGGTGATAGTAAAAGTTAATTTACAAACCTTTTGTTGAACTTTCTTTTTTAAGGTCAATTCAGAATAACATATTGTAATAAAATTTAAGAGTTATTTAAGTAGAGAAAGTAGAGGATTTTTATATTAATATTACTGTGAAAAAATATTTTAAGGTAACCTTTTTTTCTAAAATAGTTTTGATTAATAACTAAAGGTGGAAATCTAGTTCATAGATATTATCATTTTTTTTAAATCTGAATTTTTTTAGAAATTAAAAATTTTCTAGATTTTCTTTTCAAAATATTATACATTTTTTTTTTCATTTTCGAGATTTTTTAAAATAATTTTTTTCATTTTAATTTTTTTTTGGATTTCTTTTCAATTATAATTGTTTTTGCATTTTTTCCAATTTTGAAATCAAATTTCTTAAATTTTACATCTTTTGTTTTATTTTTTATGAAATTTTGAATATGTTTTGATTATTTTTTGGATTATTTTTTAAAGTTTTTTTATTTGTTGATTTTTTTATAGAATTTGTTTTTTAATATTTTGGACATAATTTTATTATTTTGGTAAAATGGTACATAAAAATAAGTTATAGGACTACTTTAAGAAAAAAATGAAAAATTTAAGGAGTAAAAATATTACTAACAGAGGTTACATAACACCGTTAGTGAAACTTAACTGAAAAGTTTGGTGTCTGAGTGTCATTTGGGCTAACGAAGAAAAATTGGGAGCAAACGAATCTAACGACGCAAAATTTTGGTGATATTTTAGTATTATGCAAAAGTTGGAGGCAAATTTAATATTACCAATAAAAATTGGGTGTCAAATTGACTTTTGCCATAAATTTTAAATACGACGATAAAACCACTCATTTAAACTAATATTTTTATGATGCCTCTGATAATCTATTTAATGAAATATTTTTATCATATTTTTTTTACAAATTTTAATTAAATAATTATATATTTATTTCATGAAAATGGAGTTATTCGTTGTAGAATAAGGACCCTAGAATGAAGATACACCTCTTAATTGGAGAGATTATGGACATTACAAACACTTACAAATTAATATATCAATGTACCTAATCTTAATAAAAATATCAATATATATATATATATATATATTTTTTTTTTATAGGTGGAGGTGAATTTCGAATCTGGATTCAATTCTCTATTAATACATTTATTACCAACAAAACAACCAATGAACTACATGCTCATTTGCAAAAATAGCAATAATAAATCATAAAATCTAAAAAACTAAAATTAGGATTTAAAGTACCCGAGGATGTACTAAACTTTAGGAATCTAAAAATATTAATATTCTCTATGGTAAATACTACTATTAGTTAATGGCATGCAACCCATTAATTATACTATAAAAAATTCAGACTCAAATTTAAATTTTATGTTAATCTATAAAAAAAACATTATCATTAACAAAAAATAAATGACGTAATTACTCCTAGTCTCTTATGCTAGCTAGCATCCGATGGTTTGAAGAATAAGAGTTAACTTGGTAGTTAATAATCATCATGAGGTTTTTAGTTTAATGTATATATATAGTTAAAAGTTATTTTTAGTTTAAATCAGAATATATATATATATATATATATATTTATTTATGTTCGCTAAAATAGATCATTTTATTTATTTTAATCCCAAGCTAAAGTATGAATTTATTTAATTCACTCATTAAAATATGAATTTACCAGTCAAGTTGGTCATTGATATTTCCCCCCGGTTGATAACGCTCATGTGCCAATTACATATGTGTCACTTAAGTAAGTCTAAGACTCTAATGACACTTTTGTTCCCTAAAGTGGACTTTAAAACTTTACTGTAATGTTAAATTTTGGTCAAGGTTGAATGAATTTAGTAATCACAATTGGGATTTTTTACGATAGCCAGATCTATTTTTGAGTATTGATACCCAACTAATAAATATATCATGAAGAAAAAATAAATATAAAAAAGTATGATTTAATTTAATTTGTATTTTTAAATACTAAAATTATTTCTTGTCAGATTGTGCACATCCATAATCTGTATCCATTGACACAATCAATATAAGAAAAGTTGATCCAAAGATTCAAAAAACATGTGCTCTTATTTCTTATAGGGTGGGTCTTCCATATTACGAGATTAAGGAGATAAAATCGCAGCTTTAATCCATCGTTTAAATATGTATTATTGTATAGAGTCTACCCGAAAATTCTTCCCGATAACCCAAAATGAGAATAATAAAAAATCATATTTTCTAAAATAAACACGCAATTATGACCTATTTCCTCCACAAATTTTTTAATTGCGATTCCTCAGTGAATATATCTAGCATCTTTCTAATACTATCTTTTAAGAAATTGATTTTGAAAAACAAAGTATTACTGTTAAGTTTAGGGAAATAGGTTTTTCCTCTTTTCATTAATCAGTAATACATGAGTATATATACAAGTTAACTTTGGGCCCAATAGGTCCAATATACAAGATACGAACAAACCCTCCCCTCTCAAGTTGGAGCATGGAGATCACGAATGCCCAACTTGTGAAGAAGATATAAGAATTGCCTCTTGCCTAACGCCTTGGTAAAGATGTCAGCAAGCTGCTCCGTTGTGGACACGTAGTGAGGTGCTACAATCCCATCTGTGACCGCGTCACGAATAAAATGGCAATCAATCTCAATGTGCTTCGTACGCTCGTGAAGAACGGGATTTTGGGCTATGTGGAGAGCTGACTTACTATCGCAAAAGACATCCATTGCCCGCGGATAATCAACACCGAGACATTGGAGGAGAGTCTTTAACCATTTCAACTCACATGTGATGGATGCCAGGGAACGATACTCAGCTTCAGCTGAGGACCGGGAGACCGTGTCCTGCTTCTTTGTCTTCCAAGAGACGGGAGAAGTACCGAGGAAGACGATCCAGCCAGTGAGCGAACGACGAGAGAGAGGGCAGCTCGCCCAATCAGAGTCACACCAGCCTGTCAAGGATAGATCGCAAGAGGAGGAGAGTAAGACACCTTGGCCTGGACTCCCTTTTAAATACCGCACAATGCGCAACGCAGCATCCCAATGCTCTTGGCGCGGGGCGGTCATGAACTGAGCAAGAATGTGAACAGAGTATGTCAAATCTGGTCGGGTAAAAGAGAGATAAATGAGGCGACCAACGAGACGACGGAATCATTCCGTGTCATCAAGAACAGCGACGACGGCAAGTGCCAAAGAGTGATTTTGGTCCATTGGAAAGTCAGCCGGTTTGGCGCCGAGAAGGCCTGCTTCCGTGACAATGTCAAGTGTGTACTTCCGTTGACAGAGAAAAATCCCATCGGACCGTGAGCAACCTCAATGCCCAAGAAGTATTGTAGGAGCCCCAAATCCTTCATGTGAAAACAGGTGCTCAAATATGTCTTAAAAGCAGAAATAGCGGAAGAGTCATTACGAGAGATAATCAGATCATCAACGTGCACAATGACGTTGAGGAGCACTGTGTCTTGTCGTAGAGTAAAGAGAGAGTAGTCTGAATATGACTGGAGAAAGCCATATTTCTTCAAAGAAGTCGCTAACTTGGCAAACTAACATCTCGGTGCCTGACGCAGGCCGTACAGGGACTTGGTCAGGCGACAAACCTTGTTGGGGGTGTCAGATCCAAAACCAGGGGGCATTTTCATATACACTTCTTCATGCAGATCGCCATGAAGGAAAGTGTTGTGAACATCCATATGGTGTAACTCCCAGCACTTAGCAGCCGCAACAACCAGAAAAATTCTAACCGTGACCATCTTGGCAACCGGAGTAAATGTTTCGTTGTAATCAATGCCTTCCACCTGATGGTTACCGAAGATGACTAGGCGCGCCTTAAGGCGTTCAACTGAACCATCGGCATGATATTTAATTTTATACACCCACTTGCAACCGAGTGCCTTCTTCCCAGGCGGCAACTCCTCCACCACCCATGTCTCATTGGCCTCCAATGCGTCGATTTCTTTATGCATGGCTTCGCGCCAGCCTGCATCTTGCATGGCCGCACGAAAAGAGCATGGTTCAACACCAGCAATGACAGCTGCGAGAAAGGTACAATGGTGTAAAGATAGGTTATCACAATTCAGAAATGGTGCTATAGGATAAGGAGTACCTGAGGAGCTGAATGGCTGCGAGGAAGGCGGGGATGAACTCATATTCCGTACAGTGTGCGTAACATAATCAGACAACCAACCTGAGGAGCGTTTCTCTTGGAAGCCGCGACCTAGTAAAGGTGCATCGGAGGACTCAACAGTAGCCAGGCCAGCCGATGGTGAAGCCGAGAGCGCACCAGCAGGCTCCGTTGGTGGCACCTCCTCGTCGACAGGGGGAGGGAAAACAACGTCATCCACAACCGGATCCAAACTGTCCGGGGGGTCTTCATTGACCGTGACAACATCCATGACAGAAGGCAAAGCAGCAGGTGAGGCGGTCGAATTCCCGTTGGCAAAAGGGAATTCATTTTCATGGAACACTACATCCCTGGAAATAAGAAAGTCTCCAGTATCCAGATCATAAAACTTCCACCCTTTCTTGCCGTTAGGATACCCAACAAAGATGCAGCGCCGACTGCGAGGGGTGAATTTACCTTGTCGGGAACGTTGATCATGAACAAAACTCAAGCAGCCGAACACCCGTAGGTCATTTAGATCACGTAGATCCTCATGTAGCAGTTCAAATGGAGACTTATTGTCAAGGAGGGCAGAGGGAGTTCTATTCATCAAGTGTACTGCAGCAAGAACACATTCCCCCCAAAAGAGAATGGGTAAATTCGCCTGAAACATCAAGGCGCGGCCTATATTCAAAATGTGTTGATGTTTTCTCTCAACGCGACCATTCTGTTGTGGAGTACCAACACAAAAGGTCTGAAATAAGATCCCCTGCTCATCAAAATAGTCAAGCATGCATTTGAACTCAGTACCGTTGTCACTACGCACAGTTTTAACAGTGGCGGCAAACTGTCGTTCAATCATTGCAAAGAAAGAGCGAAAGGCTCTAGAGACTTCCGTCTTGTTTCTTAATAAATAAATCCAAAAAGCCCTTGAAAAGTCATCAACAATAGTCAAAAAATAAATAGTATCACTGGAAGAAGGAACTGAATGTGGTCCCCACAAATCACAGTGTATCAATTCCAATTTTCTACTAGCTCTACTGTTACTAACAGGAAAACAGCTACGCTTTTGCTTAGCTTTTGGACAAACTACGCAAGTGTCACTGGACGGCTGAGAACTACTACTACTAGACTGTAAAGCAGGCACTAATTTGACAATCTTCTCAGAAGGATGACCAAGACGACGATGCCACAACTCAAACTCTGTCAACCCCGGTACCATTATTGCATGCACTGTAGGAACACCACAGAAATAGTAGAGTCCATCCCGTCGCTCACCCGCCCCAATCAGGCTCCCCGAACGATGGTCCTGTATAGCACACAAAGAAGCAGTGAATGTGATAAAACAGTTAGAATCATCAATCAGTTGTGTCACCGAAATCAAACTGCAGTTAAGCTGTGGAACAAATAAAACATTGATAAGGCTTATGCCACTTGGAAGAAGGACGGAACCCTTCAACGTGGCCACAACACATTGACCATTCGGTAACCCAACCAAGCGAGCATCCATCTGTACGACATCGACGAGACAGTCCAGATTTCCTGTCACATGATGAGAAGCGCCAGAATCAATAATCCAAGACAAAATAAATAGCCCACCCGTCATACGATCCCCATCCTGACTCTTATGTTTTAGGAAGTGTAGAAGTGACTTCGCTTGGGCTTGGCTAAGATCAACAAATGAGGAATCACCCAGTTTCGTGACTGCATGGGCACGGGCTGGCGTTGCAGGAAAGGGACCAGGAGAGGCAACATTTGCGGTGGTAGGTGTGATGGGAGTCCCACGACTAGGTGTGACGGGAGTCTCACGGCCAGAACCACGGCCAGACCCGCTCACTCTGTTACGGTCAGCCCACCAGTCAGGGTAACCGTGTATCTTAAAACAGGAGGTAGTATCATGTCCTTTCTACTTGCAGTGAGAATAGAAGAGCTTGGACCGATCTACACGGTCCAATGGCAGCCGAGAGCGATTAGCCCTCAACGCGAATGCGTGAACTTCCTGCTCAATTACCTTCTCGCGAGCGATGTGACGAGAGTTTTCTTCCTGAACAAATGCTTGATAAGCTTCATAGAGAGGTGGCTGAGGCTTCTGGGAAAGCATATTGATGCGCACTGCGGAGTAGAGATCATCATCAACTCCAATTAGAAATTGATGGAAATATGCCTCATCTTGCTCATTAGCAAGCTTCGCAGAGAGATCGCAGGTACAGAGTCCGCAAAGGCAGGTGGGTAGGGGTTTCAACCGAGTCAATTTATCCCAAAGAGTAACTAACCGATTGTAGTAGTCATCTATCGACTCACCCTTTGATTGTTTGCACAGTGTGATGGAAGCGCATAGCTACTGAATCCGTGGACCGTTGGCCTTCATGTACTTGCGCTCCAAAAACAGCCACAAAGGTCGAGCTTCTTCATGATACGGGATGGACGCGGCAACTCTAGCATCCATCGTTCTAGTGAGCCATGAAATAATCATGGAGTTCACGGTTTCCCAATCCGAGATCTTCATTGCATCGGTGGGCTTCTTGATTGAACCATCAATGAATCCAAATTTGCGGCACGATTTGAGAGCTAGCGTGATCGCTCTCGACCATGCAATAAAGTTATCGCCCTTTAGAACTGTGTTGGTGATAACGTTTCCAGGTTGATCACCCGAAGAGAGGTAGAAGGGAGATTGAGTTCTATCTTCGAGAGGTTGGGTTTGGTTTTTGTCTGCGCCGACCATGTCAGGGTTAAAGGCGATTGCAGTAGGCAAATCGTTGAAGCTACGTCAATCGCAATAGGCGGATCAACGGGAAGAGGGTAGGTTTGTCGATCGCAGTAGGCGAATCAACATGAAGAGAGTAGGTTTGCTAGGCGGCTTGGCTCCGCTACTATGTTAAGTTTAGGGAAATAAGTTTTTTCTCTCTTCATTAATCAGAAATACATGAGTATATATACAAGTTAACTTTGGGCCCAATAGGCCCAATATATAAGATACGAACAGAAGAATATATGTGTCCTAACAATTACTAATCAATTGCATGAATTTCAATGAGTACACAAAGGTAACAATTTAATCTGATGTTTGATTAGAGAGGACCAAAGAATGTTTGTTTAGTGGAGGAGAAAAGAAAATCAATTATCATCACTTACCAGATGTTTGTATATAGGTATTATTATTTTCTTCCCAAAAAAAATTCGAAAGTTCCTCTTATTTCCTTTTATAAACAAGTTTATTTTTTCCCTTAAAATTTCCTAAAAAAGGTGACTTATTTAATTTATTATTATTTTTAATTCTCTCTTACAAATCTGACAAAAAAATTAAATTCAATGGTGTATATTAGTCGAGTAGCGATGCTCAAAAATAGACATGGGCACCGTAGAACAACCCATTACGATTTACTTTAAAAGGAAAGAAAGAAGGCTTCATCTATGTATTTGTACATTTTCGATCTTTTTAAATACTCCCTCTGGTCTCAATTAATTGTCATTTTCCTATTAAATGTTACTGTACGCATTACTTGACTTTTTGGTATTTACTTTACTGAATGTTACTGTTTTAGAAAGTTAATTAATAAAGATCAGAGGAAGTATCATTTTTATCCTTTTGGGATATCAAATTAATGTCGTATGAGCATGATCGGGCTCAAAAAAGAATAACTCTTCTTAGAATTTAGATTAAGAATAAATAAGTAATTATCAATATATCACAGTTAATGTCGGATATGAAAAAAGGAAACTCAAGTGTATTGAATAGTATTGAATTTTTTTTACTAGAAATTCACGTGGAAATTAACTACACAAATTTATTGCCCAACTAATTCTCGAGTTGAAAGTAATGAATAGGACATGAGAATTTCAAGGTTTTGCCTTGTGGAGGGTGGAGGAAGGGAAGAAGAAAGAGTGATAGGACTAATTAGTAGCATTAAATGTCTACCGTTAATCAAGTTGAGTTTTGAAAATAAAAAAATTATATTTAGAGAGCCATAATTTACCATCTTTTGAGAGCTTTTAATAGAATTCGAACGAAAATAGTTTCACTTAGAAATATTGAGAATTTTTTTTTAAAAAATTAGAAACATTGAATAATTGAGAGTGACCCTTTCTTTTCCACAATAACTCTACTGGCAGTGGTAGAGTGCAAAGAGGTCTTCTTCCAACTCTCTGCTTTTGCCCTCGATCTCATCCCTCCATTAATGTCATAAATACCATAATTGTTACCGGTCCATCACCTCTAGCATCAAAATTAAAAATTACTACTATGGAATATCTAGGACTAGGAGCACTAACTCGTTCGCTAATTAATAGCACGGTTAAACGTTACCTTTTGGAGTTTATATTTCAACGTTAAGGAACTAATTAAATGAATACTTCTTTCAAATTTTATTAGTTGTCCATTTTTGTTGAAATTTTTTAAATTATTTTGTTGCCGTATTTATACTCTTTATGAGATAATTTGCACTTTTTAATTATAACAAGGTGATACTCATCCAATGAATTTTACTTTCCTTTTATATTTCCAATACTTATCTACGAGTATGGATAATCTCTCTTCTTTTTTACATTTTCAATACTTTTGTTTTTTATGAAATTATGTTTCCAATATTTATCAATGAGATTTTATTTCAGCTATTTTATTTTAAATAATTAAAGATTTGAGAAATTCATTGGATATTGTGTTCAAACGCCCACAATGATTATATTGATATCTAAAAAAATTGTTAAAACGACTACTAATAAAACTCGGAGGGGGTAGTATTTTAAAACTTTAAATTATAAATGACCCCAATAAACTCACACAAATTAAGAAAGAATTAAATTTCTATTAATATTATCAATCCAATTAATTAACCTATTCATTAACCTATAAAAATCAATCAATTATACTCCTACGAGAAATACCAATTAATTAGCCCACACAAATCAGTCAGTTATACTCCATCAAGTGCAATTAATTTGAATTAAAGAATAATTATCTTTTTTTAGAAATTGATCGACGACATTTTCTTTGTGTAAGCCAAAAGTGTTTTTTAAAGATGACTTTTTAACTATATTTAAAATAACAAGGCCGGTAGTTAGTTTTGTGGACATTATTACCCTTTAATTCATTAATTAAAAATAATCAAAATACATATGTACAGATAATTTACAGGATAATTAAGTCCAAAATACTAATTAACTTCCTTGAAACTCTAATAACATCTAATTGGAAAAAATGTTTTTGTCTAAATGTGACATCATTTTGAGAAGGGAGGGATTACTTCATCAGATATAATTATCGTAAAAAATAATAAAATAAGAAGTAAAAAAATAATTAATTAATAAAGTAATTAATTTATATTTTTTAACAATTGTGGGGTATTTTACATTGAAAACTAAAAATGTAGCGTATTTTTATGTTGGAAATTGTAAGCAGACAACTAAAAAAAGAAAAGAAATTATCTTTTATGATATCCAAGTAGAGTAGATGATTAAGGGTCATTAGTCATTACCAAAACCTTAAAAGATTATTAAGGTGATTATTGTTGTGATAACTTGTCTATTTTTTGATTAATTTTTATGGAAAAAAACCTAATTAATAGTTATTTTTCCTTTCATTCCCTCGGAGCAGTTAATTAGATCCACTAATTACCTTAGGAAATTTATACTCCAATTAATCTAGATTTAGGGATAAAAGGGTGTTGTAAATTGCAATTCTATCTTAAAAAAAGGGAGATGACATTTTATTTACATCATGCAAAAACGATCAAGGCATTATTTGTTAATTGTTGGAGGGAGTAGGATTGATTCTTGATAGTTTGGGATCGGCTTATGATTTTCCTAGAGTTTATTTTAACAACGTACAGAGAGAGTAAACAAATTATTCATGGTTTAATAAATTACATGTTTAGAATTAGCAACCATAATTGTGTTCGACTTTGTTCTAACAATGATCGATATACTCCTAGTAGTATTTAAGCTCACTTCATAATCACTTTAATCAATATTTCCTTCATTTTTTTTAAGTGTACTCCTATGTCTTTTTTTAATTATCCATTTAATTATAATGATACATACTAAAGTAATCATTGATTTCGGTTATAAATACACTTTAATAATTACTTCACTTTAAATTTACCAATCCAAAATTAATCTGCTTTAAATTGATTAAATTAAACTTTATAATTCATGAAAAAAATAAAAAAAGAATTAAAAAATACCAACTAATAATAACATTAAAAATAAAAAATGAACAACTAACAAGAAAAAAGCTAAATGACGAAACTAGACAACTAATAACAGTATTGAAAATAAAAAAAAATTGGACAACTAAAAAAAATGAAAAAACTAGACAACTAAAAAAATACGAATACAATAATCAAATTCTATGCTCGGATTACGCGAATTGGTCCAGACATCCACGTTCAATGGAGTTAATAATTCTTGGTGGCTGAGTATCAACCAATTTAATTCTTGGTAGTCTCTGTCTCTCCCCCAATTCTTTTGTTAATAAATGTTTCTTATTTGTACTTTTTATTTATTTTTCAAAAGAATATGTATTTATTCTTATTTCATGTATTGTTACTATAACATTTTACTTGATGCACCCATTATTTATCCATGAATTTAATAAAAGTTATTATTTCTCTAAACATATATAAACAATAAGTAATAATTGACAAAGTGAATTTTGTACTTTGGGGTTGTACACAATTGGAAAAGGTCATGGCCTGAATTCATTGAGAAGCAAGAACAAACAAGCAACGTGTGATAATATAACATACTCAAAAAAAATATGCGAAAGGAAATGGATAACATGCGGCGTATAGCTATAAGTGCCGAAACAATCAAATGTGGAGTGGGCGTTTAAGAAGGTGGGTGCCCTTTCAAAGGGCAATGCAATGCCTATCCAAAGCAAGCTATCATCAATGGCCATCATGACCATATGGTCACACTCACACACTATTTTCTTTTTTCTTCTACAATTTATGGAAATTCAATTATTCATTTCACACCCTCTTCGCTTGCACGTAAAGGGATCTACCTAGTGGGGGAAAATAAATACATTTTATTAGAGATTTTTTTTTATATAGGGGTGAAATTCTGACGTGAAATTGAAACCCTACTAACTATTTTGTTTTTTTTTTATAAAATCATCTGATAATCAGGTCACTATATTGGATATCGAATGTTTCAGTATTTAATAACAATCTTCAAGATGTTTGGTTTCAAAAAAACAATGTATTTTCAAATTATTGTCTAATTTCATTTTTCAAGTATATATATTATAAATCATGGTATCACGTTTGGGATAGTAAAAATAAAGTTATTGTTCAATTTTTGAATAACTTATTTTTACTCTAAAAAATAAATGTATGTGTATATTTATGTCCTACTCTAATTGTAAGTCCTAATATTCTTAGACAGTAAAATAGATATGAGCACATTCTTTTCTTAGTAATAATCAACGGTATCATCCTTTTCCATTTATCTTTTTTTAAGAGGCCATTTAATTTGAATAATGTTTGAGATATTAACTATTTTACTAATAAAATTATACTAATTAATGTGTCAAGATATGATTAGGGTATATTCCTTCCCAATTAGGTTATATTATTACTTTTATTTTAATAATAACTACAAAGTGAATGTGAATATGACACTATACTTTTAGTATAAAAATTAGTAAAAAATCAAAGTGCGTAGTTTTAATTATTGAATTAATGACACCGTACTTATAATTGTCATTTTAGTACATGAGATTATTATAGTTAAAAAAACAACTAAAAAAATCGGAGGGAGTAATAAAATATTTTAGTCAAATTAATTTGATATGTTTTGGACACCCTGGATAATTCGTAAATATTAACGGATACGCGTATGATACTTTTGGAACTATTATAGTAGTAGATGAAAAAAAAAACTTATTTAGAATTTAAGGGAAAAAAAACTACTCAGAAATAAGTACCCCCCCCCAAAAAAAGTACAACGTGGACTACCGTATATGACAAAATACTCTCATTTTCTTCATCACTCGATAGAATTAAGAAAAGAAAAAAACAAGCATCTCATGTTTTTCTTATGAGCAACCAAATAAAAACACTCAAAATGTAGTAATAATTAACGTGAGAAAGAAAAATAAATAAATAAAAGAGAGCTAGGCCAGACAAAGCGTGAATAGGAATTTTGCATAATAAAAGCTTAAAAAGAAAAGAAAAAAGAAATACTACTAAAAGGTATAGTGAAAGTACGAAAGGGGCGCAAGGTCTCACACTAATATTTTAAGGTTTTGTGTTCGAACTTTAGAGTAATTAAACAACTGTTTTAAAATTCTCGAGGTACCATTTAGGTTGATCTTTAAATTCAAACAAAAAATAAGGTATAAATTAATCTGATTCGAAAAAAAATCCAAATTATCCACGTTTATATATATAAAGTTATAGTCAAAGTCTGGTATAGATGAATACAAGAGGAATTAATGGAGGATTAAAGGGACTGTTCATGGGCATCGCCGAAACCATGTGACCCCTCAATCCAACTGATGCCCTTCCACTGTAGACAAAATTAAAGACACCAACCTTACCTTCATGTTACCTTTTTTCTTTCTTTCTTATTTCTCGTGATTTTTCCCCTTAGTATAGTACTCCTTCCGGTCGCGAAAGAATGTTGTTTCAGACATTCGTTCGCGGTCGACAATAAATGTCGTTCTCGTTTTCCAACCAATCTTTCTCCCATTTCTGACCATTTAACCCTCGCTCTCTCTCGCCTTCTCTCTCCCTCTTGCTCAGTCTGTCGATCCGCTCAGTCCATCGATCTGCTCCTCTCTCCCGCGATCTGCTCCTCTCTCACGCCGCTTCTCTTCCACCCACCGTCGCTCCTCCTAACGCCGGTCAATCTTCTTAGATCTGCTCTTTCCTTGTTTCTTTCTTCTGTTCTTCCTTTCTTCCTTTCTTTATTTTTTTTTATTTTTTTGGGGTTTGAGGTTTGATGGTTTTGGTTTGGTTGGTGGTGATTGGGCGGCGGTGGTTGGTGGCCGGATTTGTGTTGGTGGTTGATTTTCTGATTAATTGCAGGGGATTTCTGATTAATTTGGTTGGTGGATTTGAAATTGTAGGGGTTGGTTTTTTGATTAATTGTAGATTGGGTAATTGATTTTCTGCAATTGATTTGAGCAGATTGTGTAATTGACAATTACAAATTGGGTAATTGATTTTGGGAGATTGGATAATTGACAATTACAGATTGGATAATTAATTTTTCCAGATTGGGTAAATTCTGGAATTAATTTGCAGATTGATTGATTCTGAAATTAATTTACAGATTGTTGAAGATGGTTTGAAGGGCAAGAGTAACGAAGGGCAGGCTGGTAATCACACACCCACGAACAGTGGTTCCTTAATCTGTGTGCCCGGTCGCGAAACGACATACTTTCTCGACTGGAGGGAGTAGATATACTCCTTCCGTTCAGATATAATTATCTGTAAATATTTGATATTGGAAACTAAAAAAATAGTGTATACATTAAAAATTGTAATTTGACAACTAAAAATAAAAATAAAAAATGTACTCCCTCCTTCCCCAATTAATGTCTCACATCCCAATATTCAGTAGGGAACGCATATCGAGGAGGTCGGATGAGGCACTATTTGACCCCAAAAAATTCCGTACTTTTTTTCGAACGTACGTTAATCCTTAACGTACTTCTGAGAAAAAATTCGGGGCAAAATTGTCTCAAATAGTGACTGTTCCGGCCGTCTTAAGATACGTTCCGAAACAGTAAAAGCAAAAGCTAAAACGACATTTAATTGGGGAAGGAGGGAGTATCTTTTACGATAATTATATACGAATAGAGGGAGTATTAATCTCTTTTCTTTTCGAGCAAAAAATTATATGTTATTAAGTCTGAAGAGATGACTTACTGAAAAAACGTTTTGATACCCAACATTTGGGGGTTAGGAACACTTTGTCACCCAACTTTCACTCCTGGTTGATTAGGCACCGTAAGACAGTCTGACACATGCATTTGCGCCATTAGACAATTTGGCACCCAATTACCCAACTTTGCAACTAACACCGATAATTTGTAAACTTTTTCCGTTAGTTGCATTAAAATATTATTTTATAATAAATAAAATAATAAAAGATAAAGAAAAATAATTATAAATGTGTAAAAATAATATAGAAAATAAATTTATCTTAAAAAAGATACAGAAAATAATTAAAATATATAAAAATAATTTAATCAATACTCCTGACGTCTTTTAATCAATAAAGCTAACCCCATTTAAAAAATTAAATTAAAATTATAAATGTTAATTTGATATCTTTTAATCAATAAAGGTAACCCATTTTTGTTTTTAAATTTATTAAAAAATGTCAAATTTTAAATTATTTTTACATATTTTAATTGTTTCTTGGATAAATTTTGTTTATATATTATTTTTACACATTTATAATTATTTTTCTTTATTTGTTATTGATTGAGCTTCAATTGTAGTGGTTTTTACCACCTGTTCTCTTGCAGTTTCGAGTGGTATGCTATTGATTTTGGTGTGAATCATTCGATTATTGTAGGAAACAACTTTGGAGAGGAAGGGAGCATGAAGAAGGGGAATTAACCATGATTCTGGGCAAAAATCGGAGTAGGAGGATTCTTTGCTGCTTCCTTGACCAAGACTGGAAGGCATCTTTCTTGGCCAAGACAGACTTGCTGGACCAATCCATCACCCTAGAGAAATCTACGGAATAGACAGCAGACCAAAGGAGCTGACAGATGATTCTTTCCTGCCCTGACGATTGAAAACGATAATCACGGACGGGTTGTAGATTCGTCCCACTGTTTTATTTCGATAGATTTCTTTTGTGAGGAAGGGAGTAATTTAAAATACGAATTAGAGTTGATTAGGATTGGATTTTATTTCCACCTTTAGCTATTTTCTAGGAAGAGGGGACTATTTATACTCTTCCTAGGGTTTTGACACAAGGAGGAGGCCGCCGCCGTTGGATTGGAATCATTTTCTCTGGTTTTTTTTTTATCACCGTTCACATACACTCTGCTCCTTCGGCAAAGAAGAATTTTTATTATCTCAATACATTGTTTATTTTGCTTTCAATCATGAGCATGAGTAGCTAAGTTTATCCTTCTTAGTAGAGGCATTTTAAGCATGAGTATGAGTATGCATGAGACCTAATCGATTTTATTAATCTTTAAATCTGCATTTAATCAATCTCGTAATTATTTCTAACGTATTTTCTGTTTGATATTAGACTTGATCAACCTAGGATCGAATAGATCACGCAACAGTCATTCTTCTTGGCTATGGATTATTGACTAAGAGGATCGAAGTAGACACCTACGCGCTAGCGGAACATCCATGAAACGGTAGGGTGAAGGGTTAATCAGATCCAGTCCCGACTGATACCCGAGGATACTAGTCTGGAGTTGTCTTCCCCTAATCGTTCGTCAGCCAACTCAGTAAACCCTTTAACCAGTAAGGTACTGGTTGGTTAGACATCATCTCTAAGCGTACCTGAGGTGGTGTTGATATAGGAGGGAAGCAGAGGTCATAAGCGTACCTTGATCCTATAGCAACTCTGTAGATTGAAGATGAATACCCCTGCGTCAATGATTGTAACTCATGTCTCATAGCATGCAAGCCTCTACTAAGAATTTATCTCATATTTGATTTCCATTTCTGGATCTGCCGCCTTGACCAAAAACACCATTCTTGACCAAGACTGTTTTATTGTTTTATTACTTTTCCGGTTTTAGTTTTCAATACAAAACCCCATTTTCATCTAAAGTGTTATCACCGGTCTTTACAAAGTTTTCACAAAAGTCATACCATAACTCCCTGTGGATCGAACCTCTTACTGTTATCTACAATTCATTTGTTCTTAGTAGCGAGTTGTAACTTATATTTAATTTTGACGGATTCGACATCCATTAGTTTTATGTTATTATTTATAAAATAAATTTTTAATGCAACTAACAGAAAAAGTTTACAACTTAACGGTGTTATTTGAAAAATTGGATGCTAAAGTGTCTAATGGTGTAAATGTTAGGGGTTTATTCAACCAGGGGTAAAAATTGGGTGCCAAAATGTCCTAATTCTTAAATATGAGTGCCAAAACGTCTTTTGCCAAAAAAAAGAAGAGTCCTTAACCTTTTTTTCTATCTTTTTTTCTCTCTCTTTTCTTATGCATAATTACTTACATGACTATTACTTTTATTATTTACACCAGCTTTTGCCCAATCCATGGCCGAAGTAAAACCACATTTACCTATACAATTAAGGCTAAAAATATACCAAAAGGAGTTCCCAATCATTTTACTAATTCTTATGCATAAAGTTTAAGAGTAATTTTTTTAGGATAAATGGAGTATTTTTAGTACATATTGAAGTAATTTAATTTTTTATTTCTTTTAAGATGTGGTACTAATATTAAGAGAATTAATTAATTAATTTGTTCTTATTAAAATACCCTCATAACTTATTTATTACTATTTGGAGTAAATTTGAAAAAGTATAAACAAATATTTTATTGTTTTTCAGAAAGTGATAATTATTTAGAAACCTTTTTTTCTTCTACTAAAACTACAGATAAAAAGGTTTTTGTATAGATTAGAATCTCTTTGAAGTGTTTGTATAACTTCAAAATTCAAAACCAACATATCTCCGTCTAGACTAGTCTCTTAACATGATTAGATTTAAAGAAATTAAAGCCTTGAAAATGATAGATCCTTAATGATGTTTATCTGCCACTTTTAACGTTGGGTGCTGATGCAACTAACTTCACTTAATTCCAGAATTTGTTGAATACCAAAATTTTGAGTTATGATCTCTCCCACTTTTTTTAGTTGTTCAGTTTTATTATTTTGTTTTCTTAGGATGTTAGTTGATATTTTTTAATTATAATTTTTATATTTCAATATAAGTTAAAAAATCTAACCCAATCGATTTAAAACATATTAATTTTAGATTAATTAATTTAAAGGGAGTAATATATGTTATAAAAAAATATTGAGAAAACGATAAAATTGAAATCAACAACTTACAAAAAAATTGAGCGTTATATGCATCACAATTTAAAAAAAATGACAGTTAAATTGAAACAAAAAGAGTAATATTTTATATTTCAGAAACAAAAATTGATAAAATGGAAATCAACAACTTAATTACTAGTATTAAACAATTTCTTATTAGTATTAAATCGTGAGATAAATCGAAACGGAGGGAGTAATAATATATTTGGTGATGATTAGCGTGAAAATTCATGAGATATCATTAGTCTAGGTCTTCACATACACACACTCTCTCTCTCCTATTTATTCTGGACTGATCAGCCACACTCTCCATACTTACTTACCATCACAGCAGAAACACAGACAACTAGGAAGTCCTTTTCATTTTCATCACTTCCTTTTCTCCTCCTCCTCCTCCTTATTCTTCAAATAAATAAATAATAAATAATAAAAAATGAGCACTCAGATAGTTAGGAATATGTTTATAATTTGTATGGTGGTTTTCTTGCTGACATCACCACCAGTTCTTGGTGCAGCAGCAGAAGAAGAAGACGAGAAAGATCGAATATCTTCACTTCCTGGACAGCCTAAGGTTTCTTTCCAGCAATTCTCTGGTTATGTCACTGTCAACAAAGTTGCAGGAAGAGCTCTCTTCTACTGGCTAACTGAAGCTGCTGCCCACGACCCTATTTCCAAACCACTTGTTGTTTGGCTCAATGGAGGTAATTAAACTTAATTTAATCAGTCTTTTAATTAATTTTAAGCTTAATTTTGACAATTAATTAATCGTATTCCTGGTAAGTATGCACTTTGATTTGTTAACAATTCGGTGGTATTAAGAAGTCAGAAGTTCAAATCAGCTTGGTTGTTTGGTTCTTCGTTTGTTTGTTTCTACCTTCTTCTACTGTTACATTGGTCATTAGATAGCGACAATCTTTTGCGTGTTGGCATAGATAAGATTAAGAATGGGACCATGAACATGAACTGTTTTTGTTTGCTAGAATATTGCTAGTAGATTTCTTTTTTTTCTTCTTTCTGGGTAAAAAATGTGAGAGAATTTATTTAATGGAAGTGAGTAATTATTTGTTTGTTGCCGACATGATAAATAAGGAATGGTTTCCGGGCGCTATAGACTTAATTTGCTGTGTAGTAATAAGTACAATTTTAGTTAAATTTACTCGCTTCTTTTGTGCAATTAAATTAGTGTCTTGCATCTTTTTTGTATACAAATTGAAAGATACTAGTCTAGTTATTATTATTAAAAAGAAAAAAAAAAGAGAAATGGCCTACCAATGCCTAAAACTTATCATCTTTGTACTCTAATATGCTAAATTGAGGATATAAGTACATAATAAGCTAAAAAGGAGAGAGCAAAAATCAAATCACACACTATATGATCTCCAAGTGAAGTTAAAAAATAAAAAAATAGGCATGATTTCACCACAAAAGAACAAAAATGAGCACTCCTTTCTCTATCTTTTGCTTGCATGGGATTGATTTATTGATAGTGAGAAAGATATTCTTTAATATGCGTACTTAAACAGTAAACGACAGTTTAATTCTAAATGGAGGGGTATATAGTAATATTTTTTTTTTAAAGAGAAATCATTAAATGTGATGAAAACAACCAATAAAGCAGAGCAGGACCCTCATTATTATTATTATTAGGCCACAGAACAGAAACAGAAGCAGAAGAGAGGCAGGAAGCAAGTCCCAATAGTTAAAGTCAGCTGTATAGTAGGCTACTAGCCTACTACTACCACTCTATTAGCCAGCTGCCCTCCCTCCCCTCCACCCACCACTCATCAATACCCAATTTAAGTTTTACCCTAAACAACCATCAATTTTTATCCCAGATAGAGGCGATGCTTGAATTTGAGTCCTATTAGCTACTAATATTTTGATACCAGTAAACGACTAACAAGTTACCAATTAATTGCCATACTCTTTTAGATTCACATGCAGTTGTGGTTTCTTATTTTTCTTTTGGTATGTGATTCTTTCATTTTTGCATCACTCTGCCAAAAGGGTGTGAAAGAATCTTGTAAATTAAGGCATGTATTGTACATAATGTGAAATAATTGTCTTGCTGGGGTGATTCCTTTTTCCTCATTTTATAATAAAGCCATAAGTTTTAGTAAATCTTTTGTGGTGGACCCATCTTCTAAAAAAAAAAAAAAATCTTTCTAACTTTTTTATTTATTTAATTAATTTGTCTTGTTTTGGGCATTTTTCTTTAGGGCCTGGTTGCTCATCTGTGGCATATGGGGCATCAGAGGAAATAGGCCCATTTAGAATAAACAAGACAGGAGCTGGCTTGTTCCTTAATAAATTCTCTTGGAACACAGTCGCTAACCTCTTGTTCTTGGAAACTCCTGCTGGTGTTGGCTTCTCTTACAGCAATCGCTCCTCTGATCTGTTTGATACTGGTGATGCTAGAACTGGTAAGTACGATCCTTTTCTTTTTCTAAATATTTGCTCTGATTTTTTTTTTTCCATTTCTTTATCTGGAGTGCATAAAGATGCTATCTTTGTAGGCCATGATTTGAAAAAGATAGAAAGCACCACTACATTACAGTATTAATGGCGATGCCATTGTCATAGCTACCAACCAGGCCAAAATTTAGCAAAAATAATAATCTGGGCTCTGCTCAAAATTCAAAATTTGTCTAGCTAATATATGACACCATGCCACTTTCATAATTGCATTTTCTGATGTGTGAAATGGACAGAAGAGGCAATTTTACTGACCACAACATACAAAAGTTAATTTCTTTGGAGTCTCCCTCCAAGGAAAGTTAGTTTCAATTTAATCCACATATGGCTTTAACTCTGCCCCAATAAGTTTTGTTGAAATTTCAATGCATAGTTCTTTGGATTTTGGAGTACAATTTACAAGTCGAAACTAGTACACTAGTAGTTCCCCATTGGTCAAGAGAGTGTCTTGAATATATGATCTTTTTATCGTCTCTGTCAAGTGTCAGTGAGTGGTGTCTGTATGTATTCTAATGTTTGGTCATGATTCAGCTAAGGACTCCTTGGAATTCCTGGTTCAATGGATGGGTCGATTCCCTCGATACAAGCACCGAGAAGTTTATCTCACTGGCGAGAGCTATGCAGGGCATTATGTTCCTCAGCTGGCTAGAGAAATCATGCTACATAACAAAAAGTCTAAGCATCCAATAAATCTCAAAGGGATTATGGTGATTCTCTAATTTCTATACAGTATAAAATGGACTTCAATTGGTAATTTCAGTTCTTAATGGAAGCTAATTGCTATAAATTTGTGTTGTATACATCTAGGTTGGAAATGCAGTTACAGACAACTACTATGACAACCTCGGAACTGTTACATACTGGTGGAGCCATGCAATGATCTCTGATAAAACTTATCGGCAGCTGATTAACACCTGCGATTTTTGGAGGCAGAAGGAATCAGATGAATGTGAATCACTGTATACTTATGCCATGGATCAAGAATTTGGCAACATTGATCAATACAATATTTATGCACCTCCTTGTAACAACTCTGATGGAAGCGCCTTTACACGCCATTCCATGCGATTGCCTCACCGTCCCCATAGGGTATACATTAATTCTAGATACTGACCATTCTTTAATTTTCAGTTTGTCAAATATTAAATCTTGTATGTACAACATTAACTGATTCTGTTTTTTATTTCGTCAGATTTTCCGGCAGATGTCTGGCTATGATCCTTGCACCGAAAAGCATGCAGAGGTATATTACAATAGGCCAGATGTTCAGAAAGCACTTCATGCCAACACAACAAGAATTCCTTACAAGTGGACTGCTTGCAGGTGAACTGTTTGAACACTTGGTTACTCATGATCTTTATATATAAGATGCATGAACAAAAAAAGACCAAGATCTTTAAGAACTAAAATTTTTGTTTTCGGTTGGGACAGTGAAGTGCTGAATCGAAACTGGAATGACACAGATGTTTCCGTCCTCCCAATTTACAGAGAAATGATTGCTGCTGGCTTGAGAATTTGGGTGTTCAGGTAGGGAAATTTGTTCTTAACACGATTTTCTGTCAACTTTCTTACTCATGAATGTTTTATTTACAATGTTTAATCTGGTTTTTATTCTTTTCCTGGTTCTATTGAACTATTCTGCAGTGGTGATGTTGACTCAGTGGTGCCAGTTACAGCCACTAGATACGCCCTTGCGCAGCTTAAATTAGCGACAAAGATTCCATGGTATCCTTGGTATGTTAAGAAACAGGTTAGTAAAACTCTCAACCCTCTTCTTATTCTTTTATCATTTGCATCAGAAGATATCATTCTGACGTACGCAAAACAGACAGAATTAATGTTGTAATCAATCAGAACTAGTCTCTGACATTAGTCTCCATGACAAGTGAGTTTATAGTATAATAACAAGTCAACAAAAACCATGTCCTCACAAATTTGGAAACATACAAATTAAGTCAGTGTTTTCCATTTTTGTGTTCGGACGATAAACACGTAGATTAAGCCATCTATCAACACCAGAAGTTTACCTAACATTTTGGATTCTTAGCAGGTTGAATAAACAATGACTTATACCTGGTATTCAGCAAAAGTTACAATTTTTTTATGGTATTTTCTGTTGTTTTTTTTGTTTTTGGTAAAGGTGGCTGGATGGACAGAGGTATATGAAGGGGTGACATTTGCAACAGTTAGGGGAGCTGGTCATGAAGTTCCACTTTTCAAGCCAAGAGCTGCTCTTCAGCTGTTCAAGGCATTCTTGAAAGGAGAGGCACTTTCCAAATCTTGAAAACAATGAAAAAGAACAGGAGAAAAAAAGCCATCTCCAATTTTAATTTGGTTAAAAAAGTTTATTCTAGTGTTAGGGTTTATGATAGACAAATTGGGGTGTCATCATTGGTAGGCATTGAAAGAAATTAGTAGGAGGCAGGAAAAGAAGGAGGAAGGTTTGTTTGTGTGATAGTCAAAGCAATTGGAATGGAGAAAGCTTTTGGTTGTAATTGTGCAATTGGTTTAATCAGTTCTCAATCTTAATGATTTGGTTGGAATAGCCGCCGCGCGTGTCTGTCCTTCTCGTATATATTGGTATGAAATGTAAGTTTATCCCACGACTCACCTCTTGCATAGCTGTATTTGTTGAAACAAGGAGAAAGAATAATAATAATAAAATTATTAGTCTTTGTTTTATTGCTTTTTAAGGGTGCTTATAAAAAAACAAGTCAAAATCCTTAAAAGTCAAAACAATTCTTCATATAATCAACAAATCAGAGTGATCTCTTCCTCTACACGTGTCGTGCTTTCGCTCGGTTTAATAAGTGCATTCTCACCTCTCTTTTTTCATAATGCAAGAAATTTTGATTTTATTCATTTTTCTCTTCTCTATATTTTAGTTATTTATGAACTTAATTATCAAATCTGTGAATAAAAATTAATAAAAATAAAAATAATTATACATTGTAATATTAATAGAATTCTAATATAATATAATGAACTATAATATTATGATAACATAATTAACTATATAATTTAATTAATATATTAAGTAAGACTAAATATCACTAAGTCAATTTAAGCTAATATAATATTAATATTCTTTCGACAATAAATTCATTGTTACGTTTTCACATTAAAATGAAATAAAGTAGTTAATCTTTTTTTCCCTCACATTTCATGACTAATGTTGTTCCAAGAAAATCTATTTTCATCATAAAAAAGACAAATCTGTAAAATTCAGAGAAGTTTTACCATGTCTAGAAATTATAGAACCTTTACTATATGGCTCCATTTGGCATCGCGTTTGTTTTTCATTTTCATTGGACAAAAATATTTGACAGACCCTTTAAAATTACGGAGCGTACCAGCTATAAATAACCATGAGAACATTTCTGTTCGTGTTCCATCTCCCCTTCAACAAACTGTATCATCTCCCCCTTGTTCTGGCTGGAACTTCTGGGATTTAAGAACCCTAATTCTCCTCTAGTAGAAAGCTTAATTTCTATTAGGTTAAGCCAATCAACTAAATCTACAAAGTCAATGAACAATCGAAAGGAAACAAACGGAAGTGACTGAAACGGAAATCCAAGTCCGCACACTCATCTCCGTCTCTCCCACGCAAAAAGCCCACTTGAAACTCCACTTCCCTCTTGCCTCCTCCATCCATTTCTACCTCTTCTTCAAGGTTACTACCCATCCTATCTTCAACAATTTCCATTTCTTACCCGCCAACATTTATTTATTCTTATCTGTATTTTTCTTACGTCTTAGAATTATGATTCTTTCTGGGAGTTCAATTGATGCTCAAAGTAAGACTCTTTGCTATCTCTTTATTTTTTTTTTAATCAGCAGAAAGTTATATTGAAATGAATTGTCATGAAGAACATGACTGAAGATTACAAGACACTGCTTCAATAGCAGTGCGACAAACGTTCTCAACAACAAACGAAGCCCCAAAGAAAAGGGCAAAGGACTGACTCCCTAGCCCACTATTAGACCTGACTCCTCATCAACCTACATCTGAGAAAACCGAGCTTCGATTCACCGATTGAGTAACCATGCCGGGGATTGAAGGACATCGGACAAACTGTAGGCGAACCCGTTGTCCTTACTTTTCAACCACCAATGCCACAAAGAATAAATCCTATTAAGACACCTCGAGTCACTGTACTCCTTTTGTCTGAACACGACTTCGTTGCGTGTCTTCCATATTGTCCAAATAACCGCATAGAATAGGATTTTCCAAGCACTACCGGTCTGCTTGTTTGTACAAGGTAAATAACTTTCCCACGTTCGCCACAGGTCCGAAAGATTTTGAGGCTGGCACCAAACCACCTGAAGCCAACGCATGATAAACTCCCAAATACCCGAAGCTACCTCACAACGCAAGAAAAGGTGAGTAACATTCTCCGGTTCACTGTTGCACATTGGGCAGACATTCAAGTAATCAGGAATCATGTTTCGCTTCATTAGGAAAGTCCTAGTGACAATCCTTTCTCGCAGTGCTAACCAAAGGAAAAATTCCACTCGGTATGGAGCTAGACCAGTCCAACAAGACCGAAGCAGAGGAGCTGGCTCAAACCTAGATTCCTCCCATTTCTTATACCCTGAATTCACCGTGTATGTCCCCGATTGATCTAATTCCCAACGAAGAACCTGATGTTGATATCTCCTACAGGGAAGAGGTAGCTGAGCTCTCAAACATACCCACTCGTCTCTCTCCCACTCAAACAAACCGCGCCTCCACACAGTTTCCCATTCCCAAACAGAATCGATCCATGTACCAAATTCATTGACCGTCCCATACTGATTGGTCGATATATGGTATAGCCGAGGATGCTCCAAGGCCAATGGCTTCTTACCTGCCCAAGTATCCCACCAAAAGACTGTGTTTCTCCCGTCCCCAATTTTTATCGAAGTGTTGTTGGTCCACAGGTCGAAAAAGGCACTTCCTCGACCACAAACTCCCAAAAGATCACGCCATATTGGGGACATCCTCCCCTCCCTCTCCTTCCACAAGTCTCCAATGGAAAGGAGGTTGTATTGCCTACGAACGATATCCGCCCACAACTTCCTGCTACCCCTCAGCATCTCCCACACCCATTTGAAAAGCAGCGAAATATTCCGGTCTTGTATCCTCCCAATTCCCAATCCCCCTAGCGCTGTCGACTGAGTCACTTCATTCCAGTTCACCTTAGCCAACCCCTTGTTAATATCGCAGCCACTCCAAAGAAAGCGCCGCATAACTCCTTCGCACTGAATAGCGACGGACTTAGGCATCCTGTAAATAGACATGTTATAAATAGGTAGACTCGCTAGCGCTGACTTGATCAACGTCACACGGCCCCCCATCGAGAGTAGATGCCCCTTCCATGTTGAAAGTTTTTTCCTCATTTTCTGGATAAGGAACTCCCACCCTGATTTTCGTCTCGGATTAAAGCCCACCAGAGATCCCAAGTACTTACAAGGGAGTACCTCATACTTACAACCAGCTCGAGTAGCTAAGATACCTCCGATTTGCTCACTCAGATTCACTCCTACCAAGGTGCTTTTGTGGAAGTTAACTCGAAGTCCTGAATAAGCGTCGTACCATCTCAAAATACCCTTCACTCCCCGGATCTCCTCCTCATTGTTATTCACAAAAACCAAAGTATCGCCCGCAAACTGAAGATGGCTCAGATTCCACCCTGCTGATGGGTTACCTATACCTCTCTGGATCCCAACCTCTTCTGCTCTAACAAATAGATGATGCAAACCCTCCGCTGCAATATTGAATAAGAACGGCGACATAGAGCATCCCTGCCGAAGGCCTCTACCCACACAGAATTGGCCAGAAGGTGACCCATTAATTAGTATGGAAACCTTATTCGTGCTAATGCATTGTTTAATCCAATTCCTCCACCTCCCTCTGAATCCCATATGCCTCATCACGTCATCTAAGTATTCCCATTCGACGGAGTCATATGCCTTCTCGAAATCCAGCTTAAAAAGCAGCCCTTGTTGTTTTGTCTCCTGCAAGTAATGGACCACCTCATTTGCTGTCATGACACAGTCTAGAGTTTGTCTTCCTTTAATGAATCCATGCTGCACTTCACTAATGACTTTTGTAATTACCTCGCTCAACCGCCTCGCCATGACCTTGGACACAATCTTATAATAACTACTGACTAAGCTTATGGGCCGATATTCACTGAACCTCTTCGCATCGTTAATCTTCGGAATGAGAGTCAAGAACGAAGAATTTGCCCCTGATGGGAATTTCCCTGACCTAAAGAATTCCTGAATCAATCTGCAGTAGTCATCTCCGATAATGTGCCATGCCTTTTGCAAAAATCGCATAGAAAATCCATCCGGCCCTGGTGTTTTTTGACCGTCACAATCTTTAACCGCTTCCCAAATTTCTGCACGAGTCACCTCCATCTCCAACCTTGACGCTTCATCCTCAGTCAGTTTCAGAAATCCCAAATCCTGCATCCGAGGCCTGTTCCAACGGACGGATCTGAAAAAGGTCTCGTAGTACTGAACAGCTGCCCGCTTAATGCCCCCCGGGTCGGTGAGTCTTTCATTAGGCGTCATTATCTCTCTAATGTTGTTCCTTTTCACTGCAATCTTTGCCATCCTACGAAAATACCCAGTGTTTCGATCCCCCTTAATATTCCACTTTAATCTATTCTTTTGTTGCCAATATCTATCAACCCGATCCTGTTGAGCCCAAACCTGAAGCCTAATGTCGTTGTGTTCTCTCTGTTCCTCCTGGGTAAACGGCCGCTCGTCCCCGAGTCGATCAAATGCCTCAAGACGATCCTGTAGTTCTCTTAGATTGGACTCAACATTTCCAAATACGTCCTTATTCCAAATCTGAATTTTCTTCTTCAAGTATCGCATCTTATGAATAACCCGATAATTACCTGGGAACTCGATTCCTGCTTCTGACCACCAACCCGTCACCATATCTTTGAACCCTATGTCTTCCCACCACACAGCTAAATCTCTGAATGGTTTGGGGCCCCAATCAACCCTATCATGTCTTAGGAATAAAGGCGTGTGGTCTGATCCACTCTTTTCAAGAGCTGATAGCTCGCAATCACTAATGCAATTCATCCACCCTTCTTGAACAAATACCCTATCTATTTTACTCCTGCTAATGACATTAGACCAGGTAAAACGCCTCCCTACTAGCCTAATGTCTTGCAATCCACACCTGTCCACCCAATCTTGAAACTGGACCATACCCCGAGAGTAGCCCCCCCCATGCAAGCGATCTGAAGGGACTAGAGTTTCATTGAAATCACCCGCTACTAATACCGGGATCGTAGCGCTCTCTATCTTTCTACCCAAGCTCTCCCATAGATGACCTCGTAACACAACATCGTTGGGAGCATAAACATTCAAAACTGCACACCTCCTATTATTTTCTGTAAGTGTACCCTCGATCCAGATAAATCTGTTACCAACCTCTGAATGATCCATCTGGAAAACTTTGGAATCCCACATCGAAACTAGGCCCCCCGATCTCCCAATCGAAGGAGTGTACACCCATCGAGTCTCATTATTCCCTCCTAATTCGTGTATAAGAAAATCATCAATTTCTTCTCTCTTGCTTTCTTGTAACAAGCAAAACGACGCCTGCTCTCCTTGAAATATTTTCTTTATAAACCGTCTCTTCCTAATTGATAAAATCCCCCTACAATTCCACGAAAATAATTGAACCATTATGTCACTACTGCACTCGCCTCCGGAACCACCTTGCTTCGCATATTGTCCCTTTCCACATCAAATCTCTCTCGATCAAAGGCCTTGATTGCTTCTTCACTGGCATGGTCAGTTATCGACAATAGACGTCCTATTTCCCAAGTGTCTGTCTCCACCACATTGGCATCAGCCAGCTTGTTCATGTTCACAATTTCATTATCCTCCGCCCGAAACACTGACACTTTCGAATTCACAGATGAGCTGACCGTGTGTAAACTGCCCGTTTCAGCCGTAATCCTCTTAATCTTATCTCCCTTTCGCCTCGACGTTACTAAGGGATACTCCCCTAGCCCCTGATGAAGAGAAGATTGCTTCTCTTTTTCCGCCGATCCTGCCTCCTTGACCAAAGAAGGAATATGATGATCATTGCCACCCATCTCCTCTGCTTCCTCATAATCTCCTACCTCCGACTCATCATCAGAAGCTTCTGCATCTGACTTGACACCTATCCTCCAATCAAGATTTGAAATCTCCCCCTGTGAAGGTTCCTCATGGCAACTCACCGTATAGCTAAAGTCCCCAACCTTTACCAGAATATCCTTCTTGACATACATCTGATCGGTTGTAACTAAAATCCTTGCCACGTCAAACCTTCTACGGGCTAGTGTTTTATCATCTACTGCAACAAGATTCCCTAGCTTCGACCCTATCTTCTCGAAGGTCTCAAATCCCCAGCTCTGGACCGGAACACCCGAGCATTGAACCCAACACAGCCTACCAGCCTTTGAAAGAACCTCTGTCCAGGGTACCACCTTGGAAAACAGGCGATGGAAGCCCTCATTTGAAAAAAGTGCTTGCTCTCTGTCTTCCTGTCTGTCGAATTCAATCCAAACTAGACCCTTACCAAGGATTCTTGTTACACAAGTCCACCCTAAATCAAGCACCAATTCTTGTATTTCTGGGATGTTCTCAATTTTCCTAAGAATGCCCACTACACTCCGAGACAGCCAATCCTTGTTTTCATCCGGAATCTCCAAGTCTAAGACCTCAGAATCCTCCACTTCATTCACTTTTTCCTCCTTAGATTGACCTATCCGACCGTCTAGCTGTGAACCCAAATCCAAATCCTCCTTGGCTACCGATCCCTGCTGGTGATCCCTTCCCGTATTGGAAACTGCTTCCTTATAAGACTGATTGGCTGCAACTTTTTCATCTGTGCGATCTCTCAATGTTCCTTCCTGGCTCCGAACCCAATATTTCCGCCTCGGATTTGAGTTCGAATTTTCTACGCGATCTTTGTTCAAGATCCCCGACCCCCTTCTCCCAATTCGACCTAGGTTGGCCCTTATGCCCGAAGCTCCTATGTGTTGACGATCAAGAGCTAGTTCCATATCAATCCTATTCTCTACCCAATCAAATCGAACGAAACCAAATCGTTTCCCCGATTTATTCCTTCTGTTAGGAATAAACACATCCACAAGTCTGCCGAAACGAGGCAGATACCATCTCTGAGTGATTAGGTGTCGGAGCGCTCGATGATCAACATGAAAGGGTAGATTTTCCACGTAATAAGTGATTACATTTGCCAAATTCCGGTTAAAACCGTACACTTTCTTAGTACCCGCCATCGAATAAATCCGTATAAAAGTAAATTTCACCTCAAAAACCTACTGACTTCCACCGATTATACCTCAACTACCACCTCGGCCTCAGTAAGCGATAAAACTTGCTGATTCCAACCCAAAACAGCCTTCAGGCTCAGCCCTTTCTCCGAATACCATGACAATCTAAGCTTGAAATCATACTAAAATTCACAGTCTACTATAATACCACAAATTTAAGGGCCCACGAAGTCCCTTCAATCCAGACCAAGCATAGCAGAAGAGAAAAAATTAAAAGGATGTACGAAACAAGCCTGAATAGGAGAAAAGTGCCCGGATTTCGACGGGTTCGAGTGAAAAAGAGGTGAGGATCGCCGGCGATGACGAAATTGAAAACGGACCCCAGCAACGTGACCGGACCGACGAGACGAGAAGAACGCCGGAGATTTCAGGGTCAACGGAGGCCGGGGTGGTCCACACGCGCCGGCGCGTGGGAGAGGCACCACGGCGCTCCGGCTGCGCGTGGAGGCACGTCCGTGGTCGGATTGGGCCGCTTCAAGATGCTGCTGCTTCGTCCCTGCCGCCTGCTTCCGTCTGGTATGGAGGTGAGAGTAGTAGTTGGCTGGAAAGCGGCCCTCCGGTGATAAGAAGAGCTTGGATGAAAGAGAAAAAATGAATAGTAGATGGACTAAATTGCTACAGTAAAAAGTTGAGAGGATCCAGTGGGGTTGCTAACTTGGATGTTACTCCCAGGGGACATCAAATTTGCTATCTCTTTATTACAGTGAGTTATTATTCTTAATTTCATTTATTAAAAATGAGACAAAGAGGCTGCTTGATCATTGTAGTAGGTCTTGTTTTGCTTTTAAATTAGTTTGTGGTTCGACTCAAGCATGTGAAATTTCCATGAATCCAATTTTGAGATTGTTGTCTACCAACTGGTCGATGAAATGCCAATGGAAATCAAAGTTTGCACTCTTTTGCATATCCTATAAAACAATGTAGACCAATTTAGGATTCTATCCTACAAAACTCAGGCCTATTATTTAAATTAGTGATGATAATGGAATTGATTCCCGAGAAGGAAGAATTAGATTAAGAAGGTGGGCATCACGTCCATTATTCAAGTGAAAGTGTGAAACTTGTTAGAAGTTTTGATATTTGCTAGATAAGTTTTGTTTTTTTTCTATGGATTTAATATGGCTACGCTATATTTGTTCCTCATTCTAGTTGGAATGTCTATTTAAAAAAAATTTTGCTCCTCTTTATGTAATCTGATTGGGCTCTGGAGTTTGTAATGAGTCTATTACAAAATGCTTCAGAAAAGTTACAACAATCTTGAAAAAAAAAATTGCATTACTCACATTTTCCACTCAAAATAATGTCGTTTTAAAAAAAAATTAAATTAAATATTGAAATGAAATGGAAAGTTAATCGAATATGTATTTAATCACATGATAACTAATTAAATATAAAAAAAAGAGAACTAACTCTATATATATTAATTGAAAGTAAATTAATCGAATCTCAATCCAAATATATTTTTTCCTATCATTGCTCTAATTAATTAATTGTACGAATAATTTTTTCCTAAACCCTAAATCCTAATACTAACATAATTTTCCAAATTAAAGTAACAAATTTTTTCATAACTAACCTAATTATCCCCAATTATGAAATTACTAATAATCTACCAAATAAAAGTATATGTATATTATTATACTAAATTATAATTATGTAAAATTTAAAAATTATATTTTTTTTCGTAGAAATTATATATTTAAAATAACTACCAAATTAAATAACCCTTCTTTTTTACAGAAAAACAAACACAGTCCCCAATAAGTTAATCCTAAAAATATGACCCGACTTTAAAATAAAATAATTACTATAGTAATAAAAATAAAAATTAATTGAAAAAAGCTAAAGAAAACCTATATTTTTTATACATATTTTATTTATTTTCTAATGAAGAAATAACACATAATTTAATAATATACTAATTTTAATTGAGGATAATAATAGTAATTAAGTAAATTAAATGTAGACAAATTAGAATTGCTAACCTAAAACAAAAGAAAAAAAAATACATGTATTATTTTCAAATATATTAACCCTATTTTTCTAAGAAACAAAAAATATATAATTTTAAATTTTACATAATTATAATTTAGTATAATAATGTACATGTACTTTTATTTGGTAGATTATAGAGGTAACTCTCAACCCTCGATTAATTTACTTTCAGTTAATATATATAGACTTAGTTCTTTTTTTTCATATTTAATTAGTTATCATGTAGTTAAATATATATTCGATTAACTTTCCATTCTATTCCAATATTTAAAATTTTAAATAATAATTTTTTAGTTTTTTTTATTTTTAATTTTTATTTTTTTAAAAAAATGATGTCATTTTGGGGAGAAAAATGTGACTAACGGTTTTAGTGCAAAGTTGGGGGTACCGAGGGTCTAATTGACTAACGGTGGATAAGTTGGAGGCTAACGTGAGTAACGAAATAAGAAATTGGAGGGTAATTTGAAGAGGACCTTAAGTTAGAGTCTGACTTAGAAGTGATAAAAAAGTTAGTGTCGGATTTAACTTTTTCCCTTCTAATTATTTCAAGCTTCCACTTGGTCAAATCGCAGCAAGGGTGCGATAATTAATTTTCCTGATAAATGGAGTGAAGATCAACTTGTGCGTCCACACCCACATCAAAGTCCACTAAGTAGATTCATTGAATAATCGACTCCGCTACTAATTATTAGTGAAATAAAAGCCCATCAACTCTTTATATATAATGATAAAGTCCGCTTTGGATCTAAGTGATAGTACGTTTTATGGTCTCGGTTTTGCCTTCTTTTCTAGCCCTTTCGGGGGCTTGATATTGCTATTTGACCCTTATTCCAATCTTATTTGCAGAATAGCGACAAAAGAGGGAAACGATCGAAAAGAAGCCATTTTGGAGCAATTCTGAAGAATTCCAGTTTCAAGGCCTAGAAGAAAGAACGTTGTCAAGACCTCGACGTGAACCAAACCAGTGCGCTGTCTCAAGGCCTTGACAGTTCTGCATCTTCCATCAAAGAAAAGCATCTCCAAAGATCCGAACGGAAACTCCTACGCTTCCAGAAGGCATCAGACGTGTCAGGAATCCCAGAATATTCCCTTTGCAAGGACATGTGCTGTCACGTCCTCATTGCCCTTGGCTGTTTTGTCTCCTAGTTAGTATTAGGCTATATAAGCATAGTGCTAGGGTTTTTTGTGAGGACGGTTGTCCAAGGATATTTTTTTACATTAATTTCAGTGTTTATTTTCTGGGGATCTCCTCCTCTTGTCATCAAGAACAACCTTTGTTTCAAGCCTGGATAATTAATCTATCTACCGGTTTCCTCTACTCCCTTTTTACTCTCTTTGTTATTGCATGCTTATATATATCTACTGTTTGTATTTTAGTATGAGTAGCTAAATACCCCCTTCTTAGTGAAGGGTGTTTCAAGGGTTGTAGGGTTCGGCTAAGAGGTCTAATGCAAGCTTAATATATTCTCTCGTGGCACATAATCGTTTACCGTTTTAATTCCATACTTGTCTAGAAATATTAAGAGTCTGATCACTTATTAGTATTTCTGCATGAGTAAATGTCATTTCTAGGGTTATACCTGACGCGAAGCCCTGGAATAGTAGTAGACACTTAGCAGAGGTAGCGCGAGAGACCTCTATCTAGGGGTAAACAGTTATCTAGGGTATGAGATACGGGTCTGACAAACCGAGCTATCGCGCCCTAGATCTGTCTTACCTCCCCTTCATTGGCGTTCTGAATTTGGCCTCCCCGCATTCGTGCCTGGGAGGATGGCGGAACGTCAAGGTCACCTCATATGTGGAAACGGGGGGTGACTTTTATCTAAGAAGGTAAGCAGGGGATGCAGTGTGGAAACACGATCCCTATAGCAGATCTGTACCTGAGTCTAGAATATTTTTGTACCAATGACTAGCCAACCTAGAAAACAACCCAAGGAAGCACCTTTCACTAAGATCTCGTCTTATTTGACTAATATCTTTTCTATTACCTTTCCAGCCCTCGATCGGTTTGTATTTCTTGCCCTGGATTACATTTTATTTTCATGCCCTAGATAAATGCTTTACAATTCTGTTTTGTTAGCTCCCATACTCTGCGTTGATTAACTTGTTAATCAACATAAAACCTCCCCAGTAGTGTTATTTCGGTTAGATCTGTTGCATATTACCTTGTCATACATCTTCATTAGCAATTTACTCCTTCAATCTCTACGGTTCGACCCTGTCTTGCCCTGTACACATTAATTTGTGCATCTAGGCACCAGGAAAATATTAGTATATTTGAGTGACGATCACTAAGCCCTCACAGTTTTTCTAAAATGATATTCGTTGAGGTCTATTTTAGTAGCGGATTGCTTAAGTAATGATCTATGGTAATTTCGGATTTGTCATTTTGTCATATAAGACTATTGGGGGTTCATAGAGTTTGCTTTGGACCCGATTCCTTACGGTTTTTTCAAAATGCCTAATTCCAGTAGGAGATTAACTTCTCTTATATTATCTTTTTATTTCTTTTATTTTTCTGATGTGGTATTTTAGTTCGCACACTTCAATAATTTTCCTTTCGAACAATCACACAAAACCCACAATTTGGGCAATTAATCTTCATTCAAACAAAGTATCGCAAGGCCTAGAAGTAGGGCGCGCAACAATCCCCCCTTCAAATGTATATAATAGTGGAGAACAACGTACTGTTTCAAAGTATCACAAGCACTACAAGAAAATTGGAGGACAACATCGGTTAAAATGGACGATTTGCGTCAGTTTTAACCGACGAAAACGAAAAAGAATCACTTTCAGTATATATCGTTTTGTGTTAGTATAAACTGCCGCTATCACCGGCATGTGTATTTTTTGGATGAGTTCAAACCGCTGCTATAGTCTACAAAATTAACCAATAATTCAGTTAATTCATGGGTTATGCGGTAGTTTTAAGTTACGTTAATCTACAATTATACTAGATTTTGTGTCATTTATGAACCAACACTAAAGTTCATTCATTGAAAAATTCAAATCGATATGGTGTTTTCAATATTTCACTTTTACATTTTGCTATTCTTCAAATTAATGCAATACAAACACATGTATGAAAGCATGCTTCATGTAAGGAAAGTCAAAGTTTTGTATTTGTTGAAGTTTGATATCAAGTTCAAGTACTGTTTTTACAACAACCAAAATAGTATTTTTTACACAACAATTAAAAAGATGAAATGCAAGTTCAATTTTACATCAATGGAAGCATAGTTAGTCTTCCCTAGATAAGTAAACCAAGTTCAGATAAAGTCATTTGCTTGTGAATATTAAACATGGAGGTTAGTTCATGACATACACCAATTAGTGAAGTAGATTTCAACAGACAAAAGATGTTTACAAAAAAAAACAATCTAAAAATATATTACAACTAGATATCATGGAAAATAATGTCTGATGCTAAAGATAATTTAGAATGTGATTATCATGTATTTGCTTTCAGAGCTAACATATGTGAACATTTTTATTTATTTATTATTTTGCCACACCCTATCATATTTGGTTCCATCATTCATACCCGGTTGATAGTAGTTTCTCATATTTTGAATGGAGCTAATCACTTGATAGATTTGACAAAAATGATGACAGAAATTTGCAAAAGTAATCGAAATAGTATTTAAACTAAAAATAAATCATTATTCTATGCGCTCTACCATATTTGTCATATTTTTTTCTCATTTTTTTAATATTTGAATAAGAATGTATGGTCTAATCATTCATGCATGTTTGATAGTTGTTTAACATTTTTGAACCGAAATGATCCTCTAATGGATGTGACCATAAAAATTATAGAAATTTGAATCCTCAGTTTACCATATTATCATGACAAATCACAACATATTGCATTCCATAAAGCTATGTTAACAAACTAAAAAGAAGAGCATGAAAATACAAGGACGACCACATGAACCAAACTAAAAAGAGTCATCCACTTCATTTCCATATCACAAGCACAGTCTCATACATATTAGTTGTGTATATATTTTATATACGTTTTTCTTAGTTAGAGTATAGAGTAGGTTTTTCCTCTTATACTATATCTATAACTGATCCTTGAATGAATAAACTAAGTAGTATTCATCACAAGTTTACTCTTCATTAGATATTTCATAAGTATATTCAAAATTTGTGTCTTTCAGTAGCCTACAATATGAGCAATAAATTGAACATACACATGAAACCACCCATCATCCTTTATTTTTATGTATTGATAACTAGATGGTTTGGTAACTAGTAAACCTTGGACTCTATGGGTGAGATGGTTTTATCTAATTTTATCTCAAGACGAAAGTTGTAATGTTGATGATTCTAGCATGACAATAGTCTCCAATCTCTCTAATGTTGCCGATTAAGTACAGGGGCATATGATTTTCTTCTAAGGGCTGTAAATGACTTGAGGGCGTCCGAGGTACACTGTTAAATATTTTGTTATGGTAGAAATGGTTGCTTAGCTTTCATAAAAGAGATGACACAATTTCAATCTAGGGGATGCAATGTTGTTTGGTCAGACCTGAAGTATGGTTATTTATTGTTGCCTAATTCCACATAATCTTCAAAACGGATAATATTATGCAGTTTGCTCATTAAGTCATTTCAGATTTAGTTAAATTATAAATTAAATAATGCTCGAATAAAAATGTTATAGTATACCTAATTTATACGTTAGAAAAAAATGTGTTGCATAACTGATTGAGCTTAATTTGTGCTAGTTTTACCACCTATTTTCATGCATCTTGAATGTCAATTCTATTGATTTCAGTATGGATTCCATGATTATTGCAGAAAGCAGACCTGGAGGGCGAATGGAGAAAAATGAGTAGAATCGAGTCAATTCTTGAAGTAATGAGGGCAGACACCTTTCTTGGTAGGTCTCTTGGCCAAGATGAGTCACTTGAGAGGCAGAAGCCTATGTCATGAGCGACAACTCAAAGCTTGAAGTTCGATTGAATGCGAATTGCTGGCTTACATGCAGAAGAGTTGGAGTGGCGTCCAAACTTCTTTATCTCGACACTATAGACTTATAATTTGAGAGGATGAGCGATTTAGATACAATTAAAGATTAAGTAGGATTTATCTTATCTTTATTTTATTTTCTTTTAGAGATATTATTGGTAGAGGACGCTATATATTCTCTGCCTAGGTTTTTGAGAGGACACACAAAAAATCTTGCTGAGAACTCGACTCCTTCTCTCTTTCTTCATCTCTATTTTCGAATTCATAACCCTAGCTCCTTCGTTCTTCACGGAACGAAGGATTTTCATATTCTTTAATATATTTTTTTGTTTGTTTCCATCATGAGTATGAGTAGCTAAATAAATATTTCTAGTAAAAATGTTTAAAGCATGAGTATGAGTATGCATGAGACCTAACTGTTCTTTATTAATCTTTGAATCTGCATTTAATTAATCTCATGATAATTGTATTGTGTTTCCCTTTTGATTTTGGATTTGGCCAATCTAAAGTTAAGTTGATTATCAAAACCATTATTCTTCTTGACCACGGTAACCCGTCTTGGGCCACTTACGTGCCAAGAGGATCGAAGTAGACAACCTAGCACTGATGGATCTACCGCGAACTAGCCCGGAGTACCGCTAGTGTGAAAAACTAACCTGATTTAGTTCAAAACAACCCCCCTCCCCCCGCCCCCTCCCCCCCAATTTCACCTAAGTGTTATCACCGATTTTTACAATCACACACGAAAAATAACACCAGTATTTTCTGTGGATCGAACCTCTTACTTGCTATTTACAATTAAAATTTCCATTAGTTTCCACCATCTTAAATAAATGGAATTAACTTTCCATTATCTATAGTGGAAATTCAAAGGAATTAATTTTCCATCATCTCATTTGACATGTCACATGTCAATTTATTAGAGACTCAGGAATGACAAATGGTATGATGTAAATATTTTAGGGATCTTATGTAGATTCCTTTCAATCTACCACCAAAGTTTCACAACATAGTTTTTATATATACTAGCGTCAAACTCGCACGTTGCGCCAATACTATATATTGCAAAATTTCTTTTCAATTTTTAGAATATACAAACTACACATTACGAAATTATCACAAATTATAAAATATATTAAGGAATTCTTACATAGAGAGCTTGAAAGAAGTGTATAAATGACTCAATTTTGAAGAACATATTTTCTAGTAAAATATTACGAATTTATGATAATACTTGTGTCTTTGTAGCATGAAGCACCAAAATACAATGGTTATTCCAATTGCGCTTTGGTTCTAGAAAATGGAGTGGTTGATGTGAAATCTAAAGATGCAGTATTTATAGGTTAGAAGACATAATTGTTTATTAAAAATGAATAAATTGTCATTGATGTAAAATAATAATGTAAATAAATCATATTAATGGAGAAAAAACTCTTCAAATTTGAGAATTAGAAAACATAATTAATATTTGATATTGCCAACTTAAGAGGATTTCACGGATCATATGTGGCTTCCTCTCAAGCCTTTATTCAAGTTTTCACTGCATCTTTTTTATATTTATATAGATATAGATAATAAGATAGAGATGGCTAGTGGGCTTGAATAGGTCCAAATAGGGGTGTTCATCGGTTGGTACCGTAATTTTTCGGTATAAATATTTCGCTATTAAGTATACCGAATTAAAGAAATTAGATATTGTACCTTAGTTTTTATTGATCGGTACCGTTACCATATTACCAAAATAATTTCGGTACGGTATTACGATAATACCGAATTACAATCTCAAAACAGAAGAACAAGTTGCTTTGCAAATAAACAAACAACATAACAACTAATGAGATTTTTTTTTATAACTTTTTCCCTTTTCTTTTAATTTTAATTCTAGCATTGATTATGGAGGAAAACGATGCAGTAAGATGAACTAATAGATGCAGTATCATGATGGCAGGAGAAATAACTTAAATAAATTAGCAATATTTCCAACTAAAAAATGCACCAGTGGCAAGCAATAACCAAGCTAGAACCAACTGGGTAAACCCAAATGAAAAGGAAAGGGAAAGATATGTAGACTACTGACCAACATATGCAGAAACGGCCCAACAATTTAGTGCTAAAATTCCACTCACGATCTGGCCATCATCAGTGTTGTTTGGTATGACCTCCATTATATGGAAACTGTATGAAAAATAAATAAATAGAAAACATCAATAGCAAATAAAATCAACAATAACACAGTCCCAAATTGATTTCAAATTTCACTAAACCCTAATCTAATTGATAAGAGAAAAAAATTACCTGGTGGTGGTGGACACCGATGAATCAAAATTGGAAAATCAAAGGTTAGGGTTTTGGTGTTAGGTGGAAGAGATGGTGAGGTTTTGTTCGGCAGCACTGTCGAATGTCGATGGTCGATTTTGGAATGGGGTTAGGTGATGGTGATTGGAAACGGGTTATGGACTTATGGTGATGGTGAATCAGACAAAGACGAGGGAGAAGAGGAGGGGGAAGCCAAATTAGTTTCTGTAATTAGGGATTTAGGTGGTTTGGTCAGCTGTGCAAATTAGTTTTATGGGTGGGCTAGGCAACCATTGTACTCTGATTCTGTTTTGGGACAAGAGGGAGAAGAGGAGGCTGTGTAAATTAGTTTTGTGGGTGGGCTGGGCAGCTGTGCTTAACCATTAATTACTCAAAAATAAAATTATACAACTGAGTTGGCCCGTAGGAACTAGGAAGGGATAGTAAAAAGAACTTCTAAAATGGCAGGTACGGTAATATATCAAATACCATACCGTACCGAACAAAGTTCGGTCGGTAATTCGGTATACCGCATAGTAAAAAATTCAAAAAAAATACCGACCGAACATAGTAAACTTCGATACGGTATTACGATAATTTCGGTACGGTCAGTATTTGCACAACCCTAGGTCCAAAGTACAAATTGTTACAATTCCCTCTAATCATTTTGTACATCATAATTTTGAGAATTTAGTATATGATTTTGTCTGTCCATTTAGTTCAAACTTATTATTTCATCACTAACCCCTCTCAAAATTGTTCTTCCTTTATACTTGTTTTAAAAGGAAATTAAGATAAATCATTAAAATCTAGGTATCTCATTCCTCACTCATTATGAATTGAACTCACACATTACCTTATACGGAGAACATGCACTAATCAATTGTGCTACAATTTTATTATACGCACAAATTACCTTATAAAGAGAACATGCACTAATTAATTGTGCTACAATTTTTTCCCACAAAACTAACAATTAATGGGAACTAAACTAATAACTACGGGTAAAACTAACAACTTACTCGTTTGCCACTATAAACATAAGATTCTTAGAAAGAACCACGTAATTTATTGATCAAATGTGGACTGATCACTTGTGGACTGAGCAGTACAAGGAAAAATGCCAACCATATTTAATTCTAGTCTTAATCGATTAATATTAATTTTGTTTATATAGACCTATATTTCAAGAATCGTCGGACTAAGATATTGAGCCAAATGATAAAGGTTCAAGGTTTTGAGGTTTAACCGGGGTTCGATTCGGTTTCAACATAAATAGTTATACATATGTTTGTAGTATATTTTTTACACATAAATCTAAATTATATTCTATTATTTGGCCATTACATGCAATATTTACATGTATAATTAAATCAAAACTAATTAAATTATTAAGTATGTAAACTTATACATTAAATAATTATTTTAGAACTTCAGGTTTCATTTTCACAGTGATTGGTGAGTGAGAGAGGGAGTAAGAGTTGACTGCGTTGCTTTTACTTCCTTAGGATTTTAACGTTCTTTATTTTTTATTTTTTTTTATAAAAGAAAGATATGAAATGTAGTTTTGACCAACATTGAAAATCAAGTAGTGAACCCTACAAAAATTTCTAAAACCGTGATCGGTTCTTCCGGTTTGCTGGTTCTTACACTAATTCACCGGTTTTTAGAGGCTCTTAGGAAAATAGGTTTTCCGATCATTTCAGGACTAGAAAGCTGACCGGTCACCGATTTTAGAGGTCGGATCGGCTGGAGAAGTTCGGTCTTGAGAATATAGATATAGTGTAACACTTGTATCCAACAACCTGTTAACCAGGCACGAGCGCCACGTTGAAGCCTAATGTGAAATCTTACCATCTTAGGTACTGCTCACTTGTGGACTGAGCTCGTCTAAGTGTGGCATGTGTACTGCCCATACGCGGCCTGCGCAAACATGGCACTGGCGTTGGGCTTGATCGTCTGCTGGCCAAAGCCAGTCGTGGCCTAGGCACTCGTCAACCCTGGCCCGACCCTAGACTTACTCTTATTCATGCATTTCATTTAGTTACGAGTTCATACATATTACATTTATGGCATTCTATATGCATGCTAGAAATGATAGGAATTGAAAAACATCGCAGTTGAATTAAAAGGGATTTCTATCTATTTAAAAAAAAAGATCAAACCGTAAGTAATTTTTTACACATTATGACTTACTCTTGGGCGACATCAATACTCACTAAACTGTAGAAAATAATAATGATGTTTGTGATACCAAGTAAAAACTCGATATTTAATAAATAGTAAAATGGATTTATAAATAGTAGAATTCATATATGAATGGTAGAATGCAGAAATAGAAATTTGGGCTCTGAGAGCCGGATATACAGACTACCTTGTTGATGCTTTGCTTTTCTACATATATATTTTCATATTTTACAATAGAGGTATCAACACCTATTTATAAGAAGTATTGCACCTATCTATTAATGGACGCAACTATTGATGCAGACGCAACGGTTGGAATGAACACAACGGATGGAACGGACGCAACGGTTGGAACGGATGCAACGGTTGGAATGGACGTGTTGTTTGAATATTCAACACCCCCCCCTCAAGTTGGTGCGTAGATATCCCATATGCCCAACTTGCAAAGAATCTTCGAGATTACTTGACTTGAAACTGCTTTAGTAAGGATGTCAACTAATTGATCCTCTAATCGAATACTAGACAATTTAAGTGTCTTTCCATCCAGCTTCTCTTTAATGAAGAAACAATCAATTTCTACATGTTTAGTTCGATCATGTTGGACGAGATTGTGGAATGTCACAAGCAGCCTTATTATCACAATATAGCTTAATCGGTTTTAGAGGTGGGAATCCTAGATCTGTCAAGAGCAACTTCAACCACAATGCTTCATATAATCCAAGGGCCATGCCAAAGTATTCGGCTTCTACACTAGATCAGGCAACCACATTTTACTTCTTGTTTCTCCATTTCAGGAGGTTACCTCCTACAAAGGTAAAGTAGACTGAGGTGGATCGTTTATCGTCCCAACTATGAGCCAAGTACATCAATTTCCCAACCAGTCTCTAGTATTGCCCTTTATTTACAGGGATTTGGTCAGGTTCAATTGACAACTTTAAGTCCTCTTCCATGGGTGTTTCAGCTGGCTGACATGCTGACATACCAGTTTCATGTAGTAAATCCAAAGTATATTTTCGTTGTGATAGAGATATACCTTTGGAGGATCTGGACACTTTAATTCCAAGGAAGTACTTTAGTGGACCAAGATCTTTCATTTCAAATTCAGTAGACAGGTAGTTTTTCAATGCTCTTCTTTCTTTAGGATCATTTCTAGTCACCACCATGTCATCAACATATACGACGAGTGCAATTATCTTGTCTTGTCCTTTCTTTAGGAACAACGTATGATCTGCATTGCTTTGACAGTAGCTAAATTTTTTCATGGGTTTTGTAAATCTCCCAAACCAAGCTCTTGGGGACTGTTTAAGCCTATACAATGATTTCTTCAACCTGCACACTTTTTGTTGTTGATGTTCAGAGATTATACAACCTGGTGGAAGATCCATATACACTTCTTCTGTCAGTTCACTATGAAGAAATGCATTCTTTACATTAAATTTCAAGGGATCAACACTGTTATTGTGACTTCCCTCTGAGTCTTCATTATAACCCTCTGAGTGTTTATTATGACTCCCTTCACTGTCATTGTGACTTCCCTCTGAGTCTTCATTATAACCCTCTGAGTGTTCATTATGACTCTCTTCATTGTAACCATCTTTAGCTTGGTTTCGCACCAATATGTGAGTGTCATCATACTCATCATTATATTCCAATCATATTTTCATGTTCAAAACTTCCAGTTGATGCTGCTCCCCTTGAATTTCTGTAGCTTTGGTTTGCTTCTTTCAATTAATTTGTTGGACCTTTCTTGAACCTTGTCTTAAGGATTGCGACTGATAACAACGAAAGCTTCACCTTTCTCGGGTTCTCCATTCATCGTTATTTTTTTGAGCAGCCTCATGACGGATCAAGGAGAAAGGTGGATCATCAAGAACTGGATTTTTTCTTAGGATATCGCCACTCACCTGTTCGAATCCACCATCCAAACTATTTTTCAATAAATTTTTGGACCTTGAGGAACTGGATCATTTCTTAGGATATTGCCACACACCTGTTTGAATCCACCATCCAAATCATTTTTCGTATCCATCATCCTTTTCAGTAGGTAACGGAGAATTACCACAGATGAAGGAAAGTTTCTCCTTTTCAGCAGTTAATATTTCGACCATCTAGGACCAAACATCGTAGTTTGTTTCATCAAGGATGATTCTGGGATTGTCGATTGTAAAATAGTTAGAGCAGATTTTCCACTAGAGCTTTCAGATTCAAATTTTCTCATGATGATTTCAATTGGTCGACTCCGCTTTTGTTTGTGCTCCACTCATGGTAGAACAATATACAGATGAGGTTGGTGTTGACTGTCACCACTCCCCCTCAAAACCAACATCTTCGTGATTTTGCTGCCACAGACCCCTTAAGATCAAGAGGCTCCGCTACCATATAGAAAATAATAATAATGTTTGTGATACAAAGTAGAAACTCGATATTTAATAAATAGTAAAATAGATTTATAAATAGTAGAATTCATATATGAATAGTAGAATGCAGAAATAGAAATTTGGGTTCTGGGAGCCGGATATAGAGACTACATTGTTGATGCTTTGCTTTTCTACATATATATCCATATTTTACAACAGAGGTATCAGCACCTATTTATAAGAAGTATTGTACCTATTTATTAATGGACGCAACTATTGGTGCAGATGCAACGGTTGGAACGAACACAATAGATGGAACGAATGCAACGGTTGGAACGGACGCAACAGTTGGAATGGACGTGTTGTTTGAATAGTCAACATAAACTGCTACGGCTAGGCTTGGGCCTTGGGCGCAAGCCACTAAACGTATGCCCCTAGTATCTGGCCATCGACTGAATTTACCCTTTTACTCATACTTTCGTTGAGAATTTGACTCAATGTCTTTCATAACAGATACTCCCTCCTTCCCCAATTAAACGTCGTTTTAGCTTTTGCTTTTACTGTTTCGGAACGTACCTTAAGACGGCCGGAACAGTCACTATTTGAGACAATTTTGCTCCGAATTTTTTCTCGGAAGTACGTTAAGGATTAACGTACGTTCGAAAAAAAGTACGGAATTTTTTGGGGTCAAATAGTGCCTCATCCGGCCTCCTCGATATGCGTTTCCTACTGAATATTGGGATGTGAGAAAGACATTTAATTGGGGAAGGAGGGAGAATTTTTAATTTTCTTTCAAAAAAGCAAGATCTTTGAGAAAGAGCAAGAATTAGGGGACATACTAGCGGAATAAAAGTGACATCCATACGGAAATACCCGGGGGAAGTCGCAGTAATGCTCACCTTTTCTTACGCAACTAATCTTTCCTTCACTGCAAATGAGTTAATAATTTAATGATACTAACAATATCTTAAATTTGAATCCTCTCATTTATATCTATATCAAATAAATTTTATAAATTTAATAGTAGTAGTATAATTTTTTAAAAAGAAAAATGGAGTAATGCTATTAGAAGATTCTACTATTGTTCGAGTATCTAGGTTTTTCTATTACTATTACTCCTTTCATTCCTAAAAAAATGTCATTTTAACCATAATTATTTATACTAAAAATATGGATAGGAACGATTTTTTTAGTACTTTTTTTATTTTCCAACAAAAAAAACAAATCAATAAAAAATTAACATTCTTATATCAAATAAATTTTTCTTTAGCTTAATAACATTTTATATGGGAGGAAGGGAGCAGTAATCAACCCACGTAGTTCAACGGGAACATAGTCAATTCACATGCCCTTGCCAACCTAAAAAAAACACTTAAATGGTAAAAACAACATAACCACAATCAAGATAGCAATATTCTCACAAAAAGAAGCAACTTGCAAAGTTGAAACTTGAAAAAGTCTCCAACTTTTAATAAGAAAAGGGAGAGAGAGAGAGAGAAAGGGGAGATCAGAATCAGACAGAGAACTTGTAGTTGGAGCCAAGAATCTTGCAATCTCAAAAAAGAGAGGTCAGTGCTGTTTGATCTTTCACTTTACCCATGTTTTTTCTTTCCTTTTCCTGATCTTGCTTATTTTGTTTCCTTTGATGGTTGTCTGCTTCCCTTAGCTTCTTATTGTCTTAGTTCATGGCACAAATCCTTAAAAAACCCCATTTCTCATATGCACTTGTCTTGAGCTGCTGTGTTTCTTGACTGCTAAAGTTTAGTATTGAATGGAGTTGGGTTCCTCTTTTCTTAGACCAATTAAACTTCTTGTTTGTTTGTTGGTGATAGTACTGTACTGCAGATGTGATTGTACTGTTCTTGCTTTAGTTTGTGCAGTTTCTGGTTGGTTTCTTTTCTTGACTCAGTTGATGATTTTGGGTTTGTTTTCCTCTACTGGGTAGTTGCCATTTTTTCCTTCTGATTCTATTTAGCATTGGATGCACAGCTATTCAGATTTTGGTAGGTTATGATACCTATTATTTTGGGTGTTGAAGTCTATTAGTGTGTATAGAAAGGGAAAGGAATATTATAAGGGTTGTTGTTGCAGTTTTAGGGTTCATTTCTGGTTTTTTGACAAAACGAATTGATTGTTTCGGGATTGTTGATGTTAGTGGTCTTTCCATACTTGTAGCCATGGGGGATTGCGACCGCGTGATTCCGGAGACTGGAGGTGAAGAGAACTTAATTGCAGCTGCAGCAAAACAAATTGCCATGGCACTGGGGTCGAAAAGGAACCTTACGGCTGATACAAAGAAGATTTTGGCTGATCTTGGCTCCCAATTGTCCGCAATATCTATAGCCGGAGTCAGCGAAGACGAGGTTGACGGAATAAGTGATCCTGAAGACAGATTGAGTGATCTTGAAGGACAGTTATATGTTATTCAAGAGAAGATAATGAGATGGGAGACTGATCAGTCCATGATATGGGACTCTGGCCCTGAAGAAGCTGATCAATATCTAAAGGCTGCTGATGATGCTCGGAGATTGACAGAAAAGCTGGAGACTTTCAGTTTGAATAAAGATGATGAGAGAAAGGAGATGTTCGGGAAAGCTCATGACGTTCTTCAAATGGCAATGGCTAGGCTTGAAGAAGAGTTCAAGCACATACTTTTCCTAAACAGGCAACCCTTTGAGCCAGAGCATGTCTCTTTCCGTAGTGAAGAAGATCCATCAGATGTGGCATCAGTGATCTCTCTCAGTGATGACTCATTCGGGGATTCATCTAGAAGAGATAGTCTTCGCAGAAACTCAGAAGATTTCATCATTGACTTGGTTCTTCCAGATGTGATTTCAGACCTCAGATGCATTGCAAATTTAATGTTCATTTCCAATTATGGTCATGAATGTTCTCAAGCATATATAAGTGTTCGAAGGGATGCCTTGGATGAGTGTCTCTTTATTCTCGAAATGGAAAAACTGAGCATTGAGGATGTGCTGAAGTTGGACTGGGGCAGCTTAAATTCCAAGGTCAAGAGATGGATCCGGGCTATGAAGATTTTTGTGCGGGTCTATCTTGCTAGTGAGAAGTGGCTTGGCGAACAAATTTTCGGGGAGCTTGGAATGGTTAATTTGGCTTGTTTCGTCGATTCTTCAAAAGCTTCCATGCTTCAGCTCCTGAACTTTGCTGAAGCTGTGTCCATCGGTCCACACAAGCCAGAAAAGTTGATCCCGATTCTTGACATGTATGAGGTTCTAGACGATCTTCTCCCCGATATTGATTCTTTATACTCAGATGAGGCTGGTTCTCGTGTGAAAACAGACTGTCGTGAGGTTCTAAGGAGACTGGGTGAGTCTGTAAGGAGTGCTTTTTTCGATTTTGAAAATGCCATTGCCACAAATACGACGACATCTCCTTTTCCTGGAGGTGGAATTCCCCATCTCACCAGGTATGTCATGAATTTTCTGAGTTTGCTCACTGATTACCGGGAGACCCTTAATTTTCTCCTCAAGGACCATTGCGGAGAGGATCCTAGTTCATTGTCTCCTGAAAGGAGTCCTTCTATGGATGAAGATAACACCGGTAGAGAGACAAGTGACGTTTCTCCGGTGTCACAGCACTTCCGATCAGTTGCTTCAATTCTTGAGTGTAACCTTGACGATAAGGCCAAGTTATATAAAGATCCTTCGTTGCAACACATATTCTTGATGAACAACATACATTACTTGGCTAATAAGGTTAAGAGTTCAGACCTCAGGATAATATTTGGAGATGATTGGATTCGGAAGCGCAACTGGAAATTCCAACAGCACGAGATGAACTACGAGAGATCTACTTGGAGCTTGATCCTCTCTTTACTGAAGGATGAGGGAAATTCCACTTCAAAATCTCTTCTCAAGGAGAAGTTCCGAAGCTTTTATGCAGCTTTCGAGGAAGTTTACAGGACTCAAACCTCGTGGGTCATCCCTGATCTGCAGCTGCGAGAAGATTTGCGCATCTCAACTTCCCTCAAGGTGATCCAGGCGTATCGGACATTCATCGGAAGGCATGCGAATAGCATAAGTGACAAGCACTTTAAGTACACCGCCGACGATTTAGAGGATTACTTGCTGGATCTCTTTGAAGGTTCTCAAAAATCATTGCATAATCCCCATAGGAGATGATAGATACTTGGTAGTAGGATAGAACTGTCTTGTTCTATTTCAATTTTCCACTCTACCAGATGGAAAGAGGTTTCAATTTTATGGCCTTTTTTCCGCTGTTGTTATCTTATTTTGCTTATGATCTTCTTCATTTATCTTTAAACATGTAATTTGTATCAATAAACAGATGAACCCTAGCTACCCTATATCTTCAAATCTCTGTTAGTTCCATAAATATGTAACACATTAATGGAGAAAAGAAAGAATAAAATCAAACAAATCTTTCATTTGTTGCTCTCTTGTATGGAATGATTTGGTTAAATTGGTAGGAAATGGATGTTTTCTTGTTTTTTCTTCCATGCCAAAGTATAAAAAAGGCATTGGATAATATCCATCACATTCAATCAGGTACGCAATTTAATTAGTCGCCAATGAGGTCCACTTGCTTCTTCATTTTTCTTTTTTCTTGTTTTAACTTTCCATAAGTTTCACTTCTTTTAGATTTTTTTTTCTTCTCTTAAAATACTAAAGATTCGAATTTTCCGTATCACTAAATTATAAAGTCATTAAGTTCATTGAATTACAAACTCGCTGTTACGTGTATGGAACTAATTATTGGGTATATCGATAGCAATATTGATTGGAGTTGTAGTGGAAACCCTACTTGTTGAACTATGTTGTCACTTTTTATGTTGAAAAATGGTTGATTGTTGGAGTCATGGGTATGAGGAATTTGCAACTAAAAGTTATGGCCAGGTTAGGGGAAATGAATGCCAAAATGCATGTACTGAAATGGTTTCCAATCCAAACTCACAAAAAAAAAAAATTAAATAAATATATATATATATAAATATGGTCAGACAAAATGTCTGTTAACCTATCATTTTCAGAGTTGGAAGAAATGCATTGAAGGGATGTTTCATTTTTCTGTGTCCATGTTAAATGAAATTTCCTAGTCTAAATGAAAAAGGAATTTTTCAGTCTTTTCTTGAAGAGGGTTTCATTTCATACCATTTTGGTCAATGTCAATGTCATACAACAGCGGATGACCATTTTCTTTGATCATACTATGCAACTCTTGGAAAATCCACAAGGCCAATTCCAGGATTAGACAAAATATGAATTCATGACTGGTGCGAGCACTCGTTCGATTCCTGGAGCACCAATTTCAGCTCTTAATAATCCAATCCGGTGCTACACATGTTATAATTACTATTCTAATTCAATTACGAGCATGATTCATATTTTTCAATGATTTTTTAAATATTGAAAGTTCTAAAAATTTTGAAAAAATTATTGTATGTGTGAGTTTGATACTGGTATATATATATATTCAAAAGAATAGAAATCCATTTCCTCAAAAGGGCACTTTGGTAAAATAGAACAATAAGAAGGACTTGTTGTCTGAAAAATAATCATGTAAAAAAAATAACTTCAGAAGGGATTCGACATAAATAATGCTTACTAGTCCACTTCATCATAATCAAGGAACAGGACAATAGGCAATTTCATTGATCGACAAATGGAACAAAATTAATTTTCGGTCTACAACTTCAGGTTAAGACTTCTCTAAGAAAGCACAACAATGAGTTGCTCAGTGCTAAGTTCTACAATACAACCTTTTTATAACAACACTTGAGTGCACCTTTGACTGAAAACACAGGAAACAATATAGTACATCTGTGGTCAGATTACGACTAGAATCCGGGCCTCGCTAAAACATCCGGTGCAAACAGACCAAAACACCACGAGCACGAACCATAACAAAATACTGTCTGCAGCAGAAAGTTTGCTCCTTGTATATGTTAACCAACTAATCTCACTTTCATCCTCTACATTATAAGGCCAGAAATGGTAATAGGCCTGCCTAGCCACACCCTGCGTACGCTTCCAAGCTGCAAACATGTAAAGTTTGCACATTGCCAGAAGAATCATTCCTGCCTATTGCTAATAGTCCACAGTATGCAAAAATTAGTTACAACGCCCAAAATGGTTTTCTTGGCACTGCACTAGAGCCTCCATTAAGTTCGGTGGAATCTTCAAGATCATCCTCATCTCCATATTCCATTAGCTTGACCAAAGTATCTGAAACACCGATAAGCAATTTAAGACGAAGGTGTAGGACAACTAGTAGCACAATTGTGAAAATGACCACATAGAAAATGCCCAAATAATCTTAGAGACTTCTTTTCTCTGCTACTTTCATAATTTTAATTTCACCTAGTCCCTCCATGAAATTGAAGTCCTCGAGGCAATTACCAAATATAGAACCCAAAATCTAATGATATGGCAATAAGCTTCAATTCATACCTGGCACACTGCCAGACCTACTTTTAATCAAAATGTCATTCTTTTCAAGCAGATTGGCAGGAGGAGTTGAATTAAATTTTGGAGGAGGAGGTGGTGGTGGGAGCATGCTTCGTGGAGGCGGGGGTCTCATTTCACTGGATGAGGACTGAACCAACTTCCTTGGAGCTGGCATATTTGATGTATTTCTCAGCCCCAAATCCACAGGCAGTTGTTCACCAGGCTTTAACAATTCTGACCCCTGCAACGTGTTAGATGAACCTATTTCTCAATATCAAGTAGCTAAAGGTAAACCAGTACAGCATTAAAACAGTGATGCGTCTCAAAAAAAAAAATTTGAATAAAAACAAACACTCTAACACATGAAGGCCATGTAGAAAGAAGTTGGGAAAAACAGTAAACAGTCTATCGAGTTCATTTTCTCTTCAGCACATGGCATCCTAGACTACAGTACATACCATTAAAGAAGACTCAGAATGAAGTCCTCTCAGTCACGTGTCAAGAAAAAACTTACACCTACATGTTCCTATTCTTATTCCAAAAGGTTATGTGCAACAGCCCAAAAAAAATGTATAACAGTGTACATGGCTTTCTGTGGGATATAGATTGAGGTGTTTGGCAAGACTAATAAAGCAAAGCAACAAGCAATGTTCGTGCTCAATTGGAATCCAACCAACAAGAAAAGCAATGTTCCTCGTATCTGTTCAAACACAATGTCACCCTAAGCTGAGAATCCTATCTGCTCCCATGTTCAAAATTGTTTTCAACTGTTTAATGTATTTGATGCAATTTCTCTTGGTTAGTAGCCACCCTAACTTCTGATCATAAATTATCAACACAGCTAAATACTAGTCTCTTGTTATCAAATCTAGCATTCCCCTGTCCCAAAAACAGTCAGAAGGTAGATGAAGTCTCATGCATACATCAGCATTGGATATGATATGCAAAATACTAGAAGCTGCTTAAGAGTTTTTTTTCCTTGAAAATAGAACAATTAGAGGCTTGACTCTCTCCACATCAGAAAGAATCCACTGCTGAGCACCAAGTGCCTCCAAAACTTGAAACCCTGTGAAACATACAACCAATATGTCCCTACAGATAGGTCTGGCATCAGCCTGATCTTAGAGGTCAGAGAAAATACCTGGAATATTAAGCAGTGAAAGTCAGATCGAGACTTTAAAATATTGCAAGAGAAGAAAATACACACATTTGCAGTAAAAGCAATCAATGTTGAAGAAATTCATGTTTATCTAGAAGAAACCATTTCAGCAATGCACACGCGTGCACTAACACACATCAAGCAAACAGATATCTTGTACTTTAGCAAAAAAAATGAATAAATAATTTAGCACACCACAAACAATTAGAAAAAAAAAACCATCATCCTTGAGCAGAAAATTATATAGCCAGGATCCAACATGAGCAAGCATAAGACTGAAGGACAATTTGTAATATGTGCTTTGGAGGGACAAAGTGCCAAGACACTGATCCATCTCCATCAGGCTGCTCCACAAATGTTCTAATCCAAAAAAAAAAAAAAAAGAGAAACCAGGAAGAAGTGTACTCTGAACAAGGTGGAGGTAGAAATGATTAGAGAGGGTTGACACAAAATCAAAGGGGGAAATTTCACTGTAAAATCAAATTAATGCAGTAAAAAGAAAGAGGGACAGTTTGGAGGGAGTATTAATAAAATTGTGAAAATCAAAACACTTAGGTGAGGGCTTTGTCAAATAAGAACACCCTGCTCGTTTGCCTCCAAAGCATACAAAATTTTGTGATTTGCAGTTGGACTGCCAAAAATAAATGTGCAGGTACCTGATGGGCTTTTGCAGGGCCCTTTGAACCAATTGGCACTTCCTGAAACTTCCGTCTCTGTGTAGGCCTTTTCTCCTTGTCTAAAGGACCAATTGTATTATTAGTCTTTGGTACTGAAGCTGCTACAGATGTCGTAGGACCGCTTATAGAACTGATGGGAGAAGGTGACTGTCTAAGGGCAAGGGCAACTTGTTGCAAAGGTGTGGCCTGTGGATATATCCCACCATATCCACTGTAGCTTGTTCCCCCAGTTACCAAGGGCTGGGGATAGCCAACCAAGCTTGTATGGGGCTGCACACAGCTGACTGCAGTACCAGACTGTGATACAGCCCTTTGGGGAGAGACAGTTGTAACCTCAGGAACTGCACCTGAAGAAGTTGTCATAGAGCTCATTGTTGACAATGTCAAACCAGTAGCTTGATTTGTGTTTACATTATTATCACTCCCTAAACCCTGAACTCCAGCCAATGACAGTGGTGGTGGAACAGCATTGTAAACCTTAGATGAAGATACCCTGGAAAAATAAGTAAATGACAATTCTGGAGGAAAGTAAGAATAGCACCATATATGGCAGATCAATCTGATGATCAAAAAAAAAATCTAACGATGAGCGGTAAGTTATTAATGTAATAAAAGTAGTAACAGCTAAGTTTTTAAAGTATAGACTGATGGGATGCTGAGTTAGAAGATGAAATACAGAAGAAAGATTACCAATTAAATAATTTCATTATAAACACGTTACACACTAAGCATAGCAATTATAATAGATATCGATTTAAGTTTTTTATTCCAGCCAACCCAATAATATTAGTATTGTTCCTTTTTCTTCTGGCAAAAAAGAAAGAATGAAAGAGTTTGATTGTTTTTTAATCAACACAACTATGAGGCTTAATAAGGACTAACAACACCAAACTTCAAAATTTAGACACATTGGTCAATAGGATAGCATATTAATTACCATATCTCAAAGCTGTAAATATAGGGATATATGTTGTGATTGCCTAGGCTGCTTCTTAGGGATATAGATCAAGATAATTACCAACGCTGATATTGTGGCAGACTTCAGGTGTACAAGTTGTGATTATTAGTAGCTAATTCCTAGGGATGTAAATTAAATACTGAGTGTATAAATGAAAGGCCTCACTCAACTGAGAAGGTATCCAGTAAAATTGACAACATTCACCAAACTGAGGCTGCTGCTATAAGCATAATATACATATACTCTTACATTAAACGATAAATGACATGAATCAGATTGCCATTAAGGCATTAGGGAGATGGAGATTGCCCATGCACCAACCTAGCAATAAATTGCATATATAATTCAAAGCCTAAGTACCTGGGAATACCACACTCTAAACGAATTGTATCTAGCAGGTTTTCGGCCAAACGCTTTGCATCTTCAAGACTTTTTGAACTAGTTGCAGAAAGAACTAAATGAAGTTGTTGCAATGCTTCTGCACCAAAATAAAAGAAAATAACAATGATAATTCAATAAAAAAAACTTCAATAAAGAATAGAAATTAAGTGATTGCCAAGTATGTATATATAGGGGGGAAATAGTTGACAAAAAGGTCATGTTGCATACAAAAACAAGAATTTACCTTCACCATTTAGGCTCTTAAATCCAGAACCACGCCCCCTGAGTACTACAGTTGCTCCTGTTTCATTCATTATGTGATTTATATACTGGTCCTGCACATACAAAACAAACCACCACAAACACAAAAACAATCTCTCCCAATGGTATGGAGATGTGAGAGAGCTTCAAACATTAGAATCCCTCATCTTCATTGAGCACAGAAGATCAATAAATAAAAACTAATCAAGCAACATATAACAGAGCTAGAACGTCCAGGTAAATCCCGTCCCATGACATGACATATACATACAAAATACTATACAAATCCAGAATCTAGAATAAGAAGGAAAAGGAAATATGAAATAACCATGCAAAATGCAATGTGAAATCATATCACAAGGAAAGTGAATAGAAAAAAATAACTCACATTTGGTCCCCGAATTCGAACAGGGATGTTCAGGGATGGGTCTGGGTCAAAGCCTAAGAATAAGCCTGTGCTTAGTGCCTGTGAAACTTCATTAAGTTAGAGATCTGTGACAGGACAATTGCATCAATATCATAGCCTATAAAGCAGGTTACGCAGAGCTTGCATACCTTCACTTCATTGCCAGAGGCCATTTGCAAAAAAATGGAAGAAGCAGGCAGTAAACTTTGATTCGGTTTCAGAATTTCATCAACCATGGCAGCTGCACGATCAACCGCTAAAATCCTCTCTGTCGTATCTTTTAACTACAAAGGAAAATCACAATGTTTACAACCACAGAACATCAACCCTTCCAAGAGACAACATTTTTGTTTATCACAATCATAACTAAAGCACTAGTTGAAGTCACATTTCAACTCAAAAGCTCTAAGGTATATTATTCATAAACACAACTAGAACCCTCAAGAATAAAACTTACGTGAGCTCCTGCAGAGATATGAAGATACAAAGGTTTTTCACTATCAGGAGGTGAATTTGGTGGCCGGTACTTGCCCCTATAAAAGAAGTTCCATGCATTCTTTAGTCCCATTAAACACAAAAACAGGGGATTCCTTATCTATTCCTCCTCACAAATGCACAGAACGAATACTAACCTAGTAATCACCACAGCACCAGTGAATTTCTGAATCTGAAAGAGGCATGAAAGAGAGAATTCAATCAATCAAAACCATGTTTGGATAAACATTCTGTCCGACATCAACCCTTTTTGAGGACTCACAGGGATCACTCGGGTGGTGCCACAATCAGTTCAACATACAACAATGTGTCACTCAACATCTAGCTAGTTAAATACCTCTTCCTGAGTCTGGCGTTTGGTGAGCTTGCAACGAACAGATGGGTCTGCGCCATTTATAACAATTTCTCGTGCAATTATCAACTCATCTTGCATCTTAACCTAACAATCACAGCACAAATTACCAGTTCAAAAACAAAAATCAAAAACCTTCCACAACAGACCACCCTGCTGATGTGCAACAAAACAAAATAAAAGCAAACATAAGAGATTTACTTGGTTCAACTTTGGCACCACGACAGCTGGATTTAGATGAAACGCGGAGGGAACTGCTGATAAAAGCACTGATTCCGCTGGCTGGTCCCACTTTCTCTTTTTCCTGGAATAGTAAAAACATACAGACCCTAAGCACAAACGATTCGACGCGGTCACGCGCACGGATACAAGGGAAAACAGTAAGCATACCTTTGCCTTGAATTTGAAGAATCCGAGTTTACAGTGGAATTGTGCGGGGAATTCGCGGCAGCAGTGTCTTGCGTCATCATACTGTGATAGCTGTGAGAGAATTTCGGAGAGGTTTTGTTCCGGTAGCGGTGGTGTTGATGGCGGCGGAGGGAGGAGGACGGATTACTAGGCGATTGTTTTTGTGGCAGAGAAGCGCGCGGGTTGGACCAGGAAGAGGGTCAGTTTTTTAATCTTAATAAATGACTCTTTTTTCTTTGGGTCTAATTTATTTTTACTAAAATTTCTACCCGCTATTTGTTCTTTCTTAGCTTAGTGTTTTTCGTAATATTATAATGAAATTAATAATGTATCTAATTTTTTTTTAAAAATTACTCAAATGTAGGGTTACAATCTTACAGAATTTGAATTCGTGACGGATTGATTGAGAGGAGAACCAATAAAAATCAATCATGGTAGGCCAAGAAATTATCTAGCCGTATTCGGGAATGATGATGTGTTTGTTTCTCTCCAAGTACATCAACAAATGACAACCATTAAAGTTTCGTACTATCTAATGTTGGAGATCAATATAAATAATTAAACTCAATTGATTATTTAAATCAAATTAATATAAATGAAATTACAATAATAAGGAAATATATTACTCCCTCCGTCTTTTATTAAACGACTTTTACTATTTGTGCACGCATGTTGAGGAGGTCGGATGACTCACTATTTGAGACAATTTTACCCCGAATTTTTTCTCGAACGTACGTTTAGGATTAATGTACGTTCAAAAAAAAGTACGAAATTTTTTGGGGTCAAATAGTGCGTCATCCGGCCTCCTCGATATGCGTATCTACAGTACGGACGTCATTTAATATAATCGGGAGGGAGTACCTTGATAGATGCAAATCGAATAAAAAATAGTTTACCGGATTACATCGAATAATATAAAGGTGATAGAGTGAGGCAGAACTAGATTGCTTTCTAGAGACATACGAGTCGTTTGCGGTAATACGGTGCAACAGATCAAGTTTTGCACGCCATCCCGGAAATACAATTCAGTCACCTCCCTTATACTTTTCAAGTCTACACGCTACTTGAAAACTCAAAAACTCTCTGATAACCATTTCAAAGGGGAAACGGTGGAATGCTAACCTGTATTGATGGTGCAAATAGCTCATTATATACCTAGTATCAAATTAAAAGCAATTTGGACAACTCATTTTCCAATTGCTTATGAAACGGTTTCTTGAACGTTGGAATATATAAGGAGATGTGGCCAAGGTCAATAAATCACTATCATAAAAATACTACAGTAAGGACAAAATATGTTTAATATTTTTAATGCAGCAAATATAATTAAGGATATAGTTTGGGTAACTATCAAAGTCAATTGACTTTAAAATGTGCGTTTAATAAATCTAATTTAGTTTCTAAAAAGTTACACTAAATAATACTATGAAAGACTTAATCCCTCTGTTTTTTATTAATTGGCACTTTAGTCATGTTGAAAAGTCTTAAATAAATGTCGTTTTGATTAAAATTATAATTTCAATCCTCTTTTCTTTCTCTCGCCTTTCATGTCTATCACCTTTGGGAGAGTTTATTTCAGCATACGCAAAATAGAGGAGAAATGTCTTGGGAGCGAAACGAAATTTCGATTCTCCTTTCGAAACTCAATCCTTTAGATTTTTGTTTGAAGTGTGTTAAATTTCGCTTTGGTTTATGTGCTCTTCTTTGTTCGCTTCACTTTCTTTGCTCTTCTTTGTTCTCTTCATCTTTCTAGGCAAAAAGGTGTTCTTTGATTTCTTTGAAAAATGGAGAAAATCGATTACTGGGAAGACTCGTAATACGATAGCTTGAGAGTTTTTTACGATTCTATGAGTGCAATTGTTAGAGATTCGGTTGGGATTGAGGACGAGGCAGGTGATTCGATTTTAGAGAGCATTGAGGGAAAAATTGACATGATTGTGGAGGATATAGATTCAAGGGATAATCATAGCAATTCCTTCAAGGGATACAGATTCAACCGGAAGTGAAGCGGTGATAGAAGTTCCTTCTGCTACGAGGGATGAAGATAGAAGCATTGATTTAGTTTGTGAAGATGCATGTCATTCTAGGTTGAAGGATCCAAAGAAGATCATCCTGCAAACTATTTTTGGGCACAAGGAAGTTGAAGACGACGTGATGTCTTGGTCGAAAAAACCTTTGGATTTTGACTTAAACGAGCTATCTTTTGAGGTAAAAGTGTTAGCTGCTCAAGATTCGGGCTAGAAAGATTTTGATTTGAATAAGCTCCCTGTTGTTGGCATTCACAATTTTGATGACCTAGTCCACGAAAGAAGCTTCATTTTGATGTTCAGTTGCCTCGTTCTAGACTTCTAATAGGACAAGTGGGTCACAAGGTGAGCATTAGGAAATTTATCCATTTTAGTGCATTTTGTTGGTTATGAAATCGTTCTCCAGTTTGGTGTTCATCTGTTGGCTTGTGTGGGAACTAATTTGGAACCCTTATTTGGTGGAATTGTATAGTTGAATCTAGTTTGGTGTCCATATTTTGTTTGTTATGGGAATGTACAATGCTTCCCTTTTTAATGGGTTTTTGAATTGAAATGCATTTTGGTGTTTTAGACTTGGTATCTCAGGGAAATTGATTTGGGCAAAATGCTATGGCTGCAAAATGTGAATTAGGCAGGAGTAGTTTAAGTGTAACTATTTTGGATGCCAAATTCACTGGCTGTGAAATTGTAACTTAGTTGATTGCATACATCCTTTACTTTGCTTTGTAATTGCATAATCTCTTATTCAATCCTTAACTGCAGAACATGTGCACAATCTCTAAATTGTTGTTCAAAATATTATGCAAAATTTTGAGTTTGGATAAAAGTATAAACAAAACAACACAATAGATTTATTCAACACAGACAATCCATACATAAAAAACCTAAGAACTTAACAAACAACAAACACATTAACTCAAACTAAGACAAACTCAATTACTAAAATAAAGTGGTTGGATCAAACCACATAAGATGAAAGTAGCAAACTCATTCAACTGAAAAACAAACAAACTTAGATCTAAAAACACGAACCTACAGTTACATTTCGTTTGTGGGAATGGTAGGAATGACATTCCCAAACCGATTGAGAGCATCTGAGGATGCTCTCACTGAGGTTAGGGTCATCTGCAACAATTCCTTCTTCTATTGCAAGTAAGTTATGACCTCTGCCAAATGAGTGAGACACTCACCAATGGTGTCCACCACCTCCAAGGCCTCGTCTCCAACATCTTCAATCGTAGCACGAGCCTTCTTCAGCCTCAAATCTGCATATTTGTCTTCCAATCGGTTGATATCTTGCTAGGTTTGCAACACTTTGTGCTCTAGGATCTAAACATCTTCATGGAGATGATGGCTAATAATCATGGTGGAGTTTAAGGCATGTTGCTTCTCTGCGATGTTCATATTGGAGGACCTAAAAAAAATAGAGCAATTGTGCAAGAAGAAGAAGATAAAATGGCTTAGGATTTCGAAGGATTTTTGGTGTGAGAATTATAAAGGAGTTAGTGGGTGGGTGATGCGATCAAGCCTACATTAAACCTTGAAGAACAAGATGTGACGCCAAGAGGACCAATCATGGCTAAGAAGATCACCTTATGGATTGAGTAGAAGATGAGCAAAGAGGTGTTTCAAGAAGAGGGCCGGACCATGACGATACCCACCCATCATTCTGAAACGATCGTGCGATTACCCCTTAGAAAAGTCCCTGGCGACATACCGCGAGAAACTAGTGGCACCTGGCGACATACCGCCATAAGAAGACAAAAAATTATCTTCTGAAGCGAGGTTAGCGATATACCGTTAAGCCTTTAACGGTATGTCGCCAGAGGCGCCTCCAGCTTCCGAGAAAGCTTGTTTTAAGGTTATTCCCATCACCTATAAATAGCTTTCTCCTTCATTTTTCTTCCTTAGTTTTTGTCAAGTGTTTCTTGCTAGAGTTGAGAGCACTCCTCCCTCTAAACACCAAGAACTCAACTTGTGAGGATCAACCATTGGAGATTTCTTGATCCATTACAAGTAAAACTCCTTTTAATCTCTATCCATTTAATTTCCTTTTGTATTGGATTGAATGAATACTTGGGAATATTTGATTGCTTTAATATTTTGGATTCCCACTTGGAGGATGATTAATATAAGTTGAATTGATTGTTCTCTTGTTGATTGATTGTTTCTAATTGAATTTTAACCACAAATCATTCCTAAAATTGCCCAGAAATTCACCAAATTCCGCTGCACTTTTCTCCATCTTTTCCAACTCCGATTCTCCATTTTTCTTGTGTTTTTGATCGCATGTATTTAGTGCAGGTTTTCCCCCTCTATTTCAGCCTTTTCCTGGGCATGATACTTCTGATTTGCCCCTTTTCCCCATCTTTATTGCAGATCAGTGCCTAAAGGAAGAAAAGAGCGAAAGCATGCGGTTTTGGAAGGATTTCTTAGACTTCGAAGCATCAAGGCCTAGAAGATCGGAGTGTCGTCGTGCCCTCGACGCTAACCAGACCAGTGAGCGGTCTCGTGCCCGTGACACATCCACATCAGATCAAGATTGAAAGCCAAAGAGAGGAATCTCCGAAGATTCGCACGGGATTCCTTGCGTCTCTAGAAAGCACCAGGCACTTCTAGAAGATTCCAAAATATTCCCTAGCTATTTGAGTCCAGCCCTGGATAATATTTCCTGGTCAAAGCTTCGTTGTTGTGCTTCCACGTGTCCTCCTTGTTGGTTTCTAGAAGATTCTAGAATATTCCCTAGCTACTGATCAAGTCGTCGTGCCCTAGAGAATATCGTCATGCCCTCCACGCCGTGCGCTTCCACAATATTCTCTTTTCGAACCAAAGAGCCTTCCTTCGTGTTTTTGCATCTCCTTAGCTGGATTTTATCATTTGTAGTCCCTTAGCTGGATTTTGTCCTCTTGTGGGCTAGACATTATATAAACCTTTAGTTTTTAGGGTTTTAGGACATCTTGTAAATATTTTTCCACTTTCTTCTTTTGGGAGCCGCCTCCTTTTCTCTCCTCCCCCTTTTGGGTGGTGGCTGAGACCTCTTCATTCAGCAGCCGCTGTAATTAACCGAAGCTTTGCTCCGGCCGGTAACATTTATTAGTTTTCTTCTTCTTGTTCTTCTTCTTTTATGCAATCTTTCTTTTCCTATTTTGTTTATTTTTTTTGTGGTATGAGTAGCTAGATTCTCCCTTCTTAGCGGAGATATTTTGAGGGTTGCATAAAGGTAGTTAAGAGGCCAAATCATTCTTCATATATTCTTATTGTTATATTTGATTGTTTGTCGGTTTCTTGTTAATTCGTCTAGGGCAAGATAGTAGTCTGACCAACTAATAACTAATCCTAGATGATTACTATCATCCTAACAGCAATAACGTCAACGTTAGGTTGTTAGGAGTAGTAGACACCTAGTGGGGTCATCGCGAGAGGGCCTTCCGTCTAGGGGTAAACAATCGACTAGGGTTGCGCCGCGAGTCTGACAAGCTGAGACGCCGTGCCCTAGACATGTCTTACCTCCACTTCATGGGCGTTTTGAGTATTGCCTCCCCGCATTCGTGCCTGGGGGGACGACGAAACGTCAAGGTCACCTCATATGTGAAAACGGGGGGTAGCTTCTCTTAAGAAGGTAAGTAGGGGGTTTTTAGTGAAAACTTGGTCCCTATAGCATGTCTATGACATAAGAATAGAATATTTCTGTGCCGATGATTATCTAGCCCTAGACGTAACCCGAGAATGTCCTTTGCTAAGATCTCTTCTCTTCTAACTTTATTTCTTTACTTGATTTCTGTTTACATGTCTTGCCCTTGATTTCTGTTTGCATGTCTTGCCCATGATTACTCTTTATTTTCCTGCCCTTGATATTTGCTTTTAATTAATTGTTTTGTTAGCAGCTATCTCTATCCTGGTTAACTAGATTAACCAACCAAACCCCCCTATTATTTCTTTATTGTTTTACTTTATATCTGGCCTTGTCTAGTGTATCTCTTCACCATTCTCTGTGGATCGAACCTCTTGCCACTGTCTTCAATCTTTTTTGTTGCATGTGATAAGTTGTAATTATTTTATCGTGCCCTCGACAAACACCGATCAGTTTTCTTGTTCGATTTTCATTGAGTTTTTTCGGGCAACTCAAGCTAGATCTATTGATACGATCCGACTTATTAAAATGAGGCTGGATTGCATCAAGTGGTAGCGGAGCTAGTTGCTTGAGTTTTCTATATTTTCAAATTTCAAATTTTCAATTTTTGCATCTATTCAAAATTGAGCCAAAATTATTGGATGAAACCTTCGAGTATTGTGTCGTTTATGATTATCTTGAGTTTATTGAACTTTTGGTGAAGAAATCACATCATTTGATCAACGAATTTGAGAATTGCCATTTTCCAGCATTTGGTGTTCTTCATATTCATAGCTGTCAAATTTTCTTTATAAATTCAACTGAATTTCTTCTTCTTTCTTGGTTGAATCTTGTTGTGTTGAGTCATACAAAAGTGTTTAGAGTCAAGAATAGTGGATTTCGTACCTGTTTTTCCACTCCGGAAGTAAAATTGAAGTTTTTCCGCTAGTGTTCTTGAGTAAGTTGAAGAAAACTTATGTTTGATCCATTCTTGTCATCAAAATTTGTGTACCTTGTGTTTAAAATTAGCATCTATTAATTTCCTATATTCCTTAGAACTTACACTCACTCACTCGTTCACTTACATAAAAAAAAAGGGGAACACATAGTTGTAGATTTTCTAGCAATTTTTCTGCAACTATGACTTGCAAAGCAAGTTGAATTTTACATTTTAAAAAAAAGGAAAAGAAAAGAAACAAATTCCTTGTGAGTAAAAAGTGAAGTTTAAAAAAAAAAAAAAAGGAAAAGAGAGGAAGATGAGTTGATTATTGTCTTTCAATTCTCGAGTTTCATTTGCATTGGGTTTTACTTCTTTTGCCTCTTTAAGTCTCATAATTGTGTGCTTTTCTTGTCGAGTCTTGTGGTGATTGTTCAAGGCGAAAGGATTGATTGATAAGTGGATTTTCAATTCGCACGGCCTCAAGCGCTTAACTTGTAGCTCCAATTCGGGAACTAAGAGTGAGAGATTTTGTGAGAATAACTTTTCGAGTGCTTAAACACGAGAGTAAATACATGAGGGAGAGAATTTTCACTAATGTTTGCTACTTGTGTAGGTTCCAAATTTTCTATTATGTCTGCCGAAAGTGTCATGGGAAACAATGACATCAAGTCCAATGAGGCCGATCCTTCTTTATCGGTTAGATTTGACTCTATAGAGCGGGGGCACCATGAGTTAAAGGAGCTACTCCGGACCTTTATGTTGACACAAGGGAAGCCCGCCATAATCCCTAGCACCATGAAAGCTAAGTCACGAGAAGAGCCATATAAGGAAGGGGCATGTGAAACGGAGTCGGAAGGACATAAGAGTGGTGATGAGTATAGAAGGAGTATGTGAGAGGCCAACCGAGGCTTTCCACACACCCTTACGACGAGTCCTAGGGGAAGAGGTCTTGTCAATGCTAAAGCACATGCTTATGTGCTCAAGGATCTCCAAGCTCAAGGCGATCTTGCCCAACATCATAGCGGCCATAATGTTTTCCACCCTAACCATCCGACCACAAGTGGTCAACCTCCAATATTTCCTAGTGTGCCACTTCCTAGGGGTCAACGAGTACCTCACCAAGCCTTAGTTCCTCACCTATAAGGTTGTACTACGTCTCATCATGATAGGAAGTTTTATGAGGAAGTTCATGAAGAAGAAAATGATTATTTAGATGATAATGAGGAGAGGGTGCAGATGAATAGAGTGAGCGACTACTACAACGAGCTTGAGGCTATTCTCACCCAAACCAATACCCAAGAAGACGAAGAGGTAACCATAGCCCGCTTTTTGAATAGTGTGCATGAGAAAATTAGATATAAACTTGAATTGCGTGATTTTGTGAATTTGCAACCTATGTTACACTATATACTCAAGGTAGAAGCACATGAGGCCACCAAAAGGAAGAATTTCCCTAGCCGAAACACCAACACCACCAACACCTACTCAAATCCTTCCAAGACACCATGCCAAAAAAGAGCAACCTAAAAACCCACCGTATCTCAAACCAAATTCCCCAACACCAAAGCCTTACACACCTTACACCAAGCCACCTCCTACTACAACACCAAACAACCAAAACACTTCAAATGCTCCACCTAGAAAATACTCTTCCAATATTGAATGTTTCAAGTATCGTGGGAGAGGGCACATCTCTTCCGAATGCCCAAACCAGAGGGTGATTGTCATTAGAGAGAGGAGATCTGCCTTAAGGCCTCGGCCTTCATCTTTGGGTTTTTTGGCCTCTCTCCAGCGATGGTTCTCAGCGATCCTTTGGTGACTTTTTTCGTCTCTTTTGTCATGAACTTGAACTTGGCGTGCTTTTTACCTCCAGCTAGCAATCTTAGTTGACACTGCTCCTTGGCTCTCGGGGTATGAGTGATAGTGATGGCACATGTGGTTGGAAGAGGGGGAAAATAGAAAAATGGAGAAAATCGTAAAAGTCCCATGTCATTTTACTGTTATCCCATGTCTAATGGCACATGTACCCTGGATATTATGCAAATTCAACTAGCACTTAGTCAGGCACTTACACTCATGAAAAGATAAGGCGCGATGGCTCGAAAATGCTTACCGAGATTTGTCTGTGACTGCTTACGTTTGAGCAAATCGTGAATATAAGAGCAAACAAGTAAGATCATGTATGATACGTAATTTTGATGGATGCCTTACTTAACAGAGGGATTGAACATCCTCAACCTATGAAATGCATGAATATGCTATGAGAGTAGTATGGATTTTTTTTGTTTTAGCCGGGCTAAAAAGATTTTTTGATTGATTGATAGTTTAAAGCTAGGACGTGGGGGACGACGTATTTGCAAGAGTCCAACGAAAGTCTAAAGGGTTACCCCAGTGGGCAGACGACCGTACGCAAATTAAAGCTAACAAAGTGAGCAGGAACGAAAATGAATTTTAATAAGGGGGGAAGAAAGATGGACTCCCCTGAAATGTGCAGTGGGGCTGCGAGGGCGTCTTCCACGAGCTTTATGCGGACGACAGTGGCGTGATTCAAGTCCCTGTGAAAAGAAGAGGGGACAACGGAGTAGAAAAGGAAAGCCGATTCGAAAACAGAAATGACATAAGTTTTGGATTCTCCCTTTCCTCAGCCCGACTTTTTCAGGGTGTCTACAACGTGGTCCCAGTTCAAGAATGCTTTGCTTAGAGGCTGATTGATTGGTTTCTTTTTCAGATACTTTGGAGGAACCGTAGATCTAGGTCTGAGTGAGGATGAGATCCGCATTTTTTGTTCATTTACTTACTGGCCATTGCTGGACTTTCGTTGATTTGCTCCGTGATTACTCTGATATAAGGGCAAAATCTTCTGTCCCCAAAATGTGCAGCGGGGCTGCGAGGGCGTCTTCTACGAGTCTCATGTAGGCAACAATGGGGTGATCTAGTTCCTGAAAAAATGAGGAGAGAAGAATGAGGAGTAAATGAAAGGCGATTTTTAGAAAGAGTAATGCGATTGATAATCCGTGGGTCGCCGCGGCGTGACTTGCATCGGATGTTGGTTGATGGTAGCTTTGCCTTAGATACTTTGCCGCAATTCCCGTCTTGGTACGGGTGATAATTGTAGTCCGGTTGTCCCTCTTCAGAGAGGAGTTCTGACACTTTTTGCAGCAAGAGATTGTGGATAAAACAAGTGAATGCGATCACTGTCAGTCAGCAGTTAGTGGTCCACAAATTAAAGGATTGATCTTCATTGTGTTGATCATGGTGCGGACGTTGAGAAACTTCTTGAATAAGACCGTATTAAGTATATTGATTGTGGTCCTGGGAGGACAGCTTTTCATCGTGCTTTTTCTCTAGGAGTTCCGCCTGCAAAAGGCGCATTGGCGATCGCAACGTCTTGATGGTGAACTCCTCCAAATAGGCGAATGGAGATGGGAACTCATGCCACTAGCATTCCGACAGTTCGGCTGGCATAGGATGGGCTTTGTGACTTTGATCCAGCATTCAGTCATCGCTCAAACTAGATAATAGTATTGCTGTGAAATTCTGACGGTGCCCCACGGATTCTCGATGGATGGCCCTTAAGTTCTTGAATAGTGTTACAGGTTCAGACAATCCTCTCGATGATCGGATGATAGCTTTGCGGGGTGATCTCCCTTTATGCATTCGGTCTTTTGAGACTGGTTGCAGGATGTGCTGGTAGTACTGCGAGGAAAAAGAATTTTTCAATTTAGATAGTGACTGGTTTTTAAAATCTTTCCTGATTTGCTCTTTAAGGCGACCTACTGCGGCAATTCAGGAGCTGTTACGAGGGGGATTCCCTGGTCCTATCAGGATGATGAGATGAGATGTGAGACATTATATTCCTGCAAAACTTAAGATTGATTAGTGGCGTTAGTCTAAACGTTGCGTCTTGTGTCTCGAACTACTCCTTGGGAGCCGTCAATACCATGCCTCCTTTTGTCATCTCACAAGTTTAAGAAAAAGCTTTAAATAACAAGTATTTCCTGAAAAACTCATTTCATTAATTCCGAATAAACATTTGGGCGGTATTGTCATGATAAAACTCTATGTCTTTAATTTGACGAGATGCACGGTCCGCGAACCCTTAGGCAAAATACATCTTGACGGCATCGATATTTACTGGTCTTGGCAGGTCATCCCCATCCATATTGGTTAGCATTAGGGCACCCCCCGAGAATGCACTTTTAACTAAATACGGACCCTCGTACTTCGGGGCCCACTTTCCTTGACTAGCCTCCTGATGAGGGAGAATCTTTTTCAACACTAAATCCCCGGTCTTGAACTTGCGAGGTCGCACTTTCTTGTTATAAGCGTTAGCCATCCTTTGCTGATACAATTGCGCATGGCAGATAACGTCCAAGCGTTTCTCAGGAATGAGGTTTAACTGCTCGTACCTCACCCTTGCCCAATCTGATTCTTCTACTTCTGATTCTACCAGGATTCTGAGGGAAGGGATTTCTACCTCAAGAGGAATTACAACTTCTATGCCATAGACTAAAGAGTAGGGAGTTGCCCCTGTGGACGTACGAGTTGCTATCCGATAAGCATGCAGTGCGAAGGGAAGCATATCATTCCAGTCTGTGTGAGTGACCACCATTTTTTGGATGATTTTCTTCAAGTTTTTGTTTGCCGCTTCGACTGTGCCATTCATTTTTGGACGATATGGTGATGAGTTTCAATGCTTCACCTTCCAACGTTGGCAAAGACCATCGATCATTTTTCCGTTCAGATTAGTGTCGTTGTCTATGATGATCGTTTCCGGGACCCCATGGCGGCAAATGATGTTCTTCTCAATGAATCGCATGGTTGTTTTCTGGGGTGATGTTGGAGTATGAGGTGACTTCCACCCACTTGGTGAAGTAATTGATTGCCACGAGGATGAAGCGATGGCTATTAGAGGCTTTCGGATGAATTTGGCCGATGATGTCGATTCCCCACATCGCGAAAGGCCAAGGCGATGTCATGCTGAAGAGAGGGGCTGGAGGGACATGGAGATGGTCCACGTAAATTTGACATTTGTGGCATTTTTGGAAGTAGTCAATGCAATCTCGTTCGACGGTGAGCCAAAAATAACCTTGTCTCATTATTTGTCTTGCCATCATATGCCCACTTGCATGTGTGGAACAAACCCCTTCGTGGATCTCCGTTATGATTTTCTTAGCCTCAACCATGGTGACGCAATGAAGTAAAGCTCCATCAGCTCTCCTTTTATACAAAACCTCACCGTCGAGGTAGAAGTCTAAAGCCAAGCGTTGGAGGGTCCTTTTGCTAACTTGGCTTGCCCCCGGTGGATACTCCCGATTTCTGATAAATCGTACTAAGTCGTGGAACCATGGCTTCCTATCTGGTTCTTCTTCCAAGGTGACACAGCATGCCGGTGTTTCCTTTAGTTCTACTCTCAATGGTTGAAGCATTACTCCGCATTCTAACTTGAACATCAAGGCCAACGTGGCTAACGCGTCTGCGAAGCGGTTCTTTTCTCTGTCGATTCAGTCGAATTTGGTTTCTTTGAATTCCCTCATGAGTTAGGTGAGTAACCTCTGATAAGGGATGAGCTTGGAATCCCGTGTCTGCCATAAATCCTGGGCTTGGTATATGACAAGGGCCGAATCATCGAAGATTTTGAGCTTTTTTACTTTTAAGTTGATTGCTATCGTCAGACCGCTGATGCATGCCTTGTACTCGGTGATGTTGTTGGTGCATGGGAAGTTCAACTTGCATGCTATGGGGAATTGACGACCATCTGGGGCTATGACCACGGCTCCTACTCCCTTGCCTGAGAGGTTCACCGCACCGTCGAAGAACATGGTCCACCAACCATCTTCTCTAAGATCTTCTGCGATCTCGTCATTAATCAACACGATGCCCTCATCCGAGAAGTCGAAACTCAATGACTCATATTCGTCCAAGGCGTGATCAACCAAGTGATCGGCGAGAGCGCTTGCCTTAACCACTTTCCGCGTTACATATATGATCTCGTGCTCGGCCAATAAGACTTGCCATCTACAAATGCGACTTGACAGATACGGCTTCTCGAAGATGTACTTCAAGGGATCCATGCGGGAGTTTAATCATGTCATGTAATACAACATGTACCACCGGATCCTTCGGGCGCACCATGCTAGGGCGCAACAAGTTTGTTCCAATATGGAGTAGCGCATTTCGTATTCGTTGAATTTTTTGCTGAGATAGTAGATGGCTTGTTCACGCCTCCCTGACTCATTGTGTTGTCCCAAAACGCAACCCATGGCGCTAGCCGTGGCTGTCATATACATGAGCAAGGGACGTCCTGGTGTCGGGGGAACTAGTACAGGTGGGCTTTGCAGATATGTCTTGATTTTCTCAAAGGCTTTCTGGCAATCTTCATCCCATTCTGCATCTCCGTGCTTTCTTAACATTTTGAACATCGGTTCGCAGGTAAGTGTTAACTGGTGGATAAAGTGAGCGATGTAGTTGATGCGTCCTAAGAAGCTTCGTACTTCTTTTTCGGTGCTGGGAGCGGGTAGCTCTTGAATTGCCTTTATCTTGTTAGGATCCACTTCTATGCCTTTGTTGCTGATGATGAATCCTAACAACTTTCCGGAGGTCACTCCAAAGGTACACTTAGCTGGGTTTAGCCGTAGCTGAAATTGTCTCAACCTTTCGAATACCTTCTTTAGGATGTCTACATGATCTTACGTCCCACGAGATTTGGCTATCATGTCATCGACATATATTTCCAATTCTTTATGCATCATGTCATGGAAAAGGGTGACGGCAGCACGTTGGTAAGTGGCTCCTACGTTCTTTAATCCGAAGGGCATTACTTTGTAGCAGAAGGTTCCCCAGGGTGTGATGAAGGTCGTCTTTTCACTGTCTTCGGGTGCCATCTTGATCTGATTGTATCCCGAAAATCCATCCATAAAGGAGAACATGTCGTTACTGGCGGCACTATCCACCAAGATGTCGATATGGGAAAGTGGGAAGTCATCCTTAGGGCTGGCTCGATTAAGATCCCGAAAGTCCACGCATACTGGCACTATGTTGGCGATCCATTCTGGGTATTCGGCAACTCTTAAGAAACCCGCATCTAGTTGCTTGGTAACTTCTTCTTTGATTTTCAAAAGGATGTCTGGATGCATCCTCCGGAGTTTTTGTTTGACAGGTTTAAACCCAGGCTTCAATGGGATGCGATGCTCAACTATCCCAGGATCAACACCTGGCATATCTGCGTATGACCATGCGAACACGTCCGAGTAGTTTTTGAGGAGGGAAATCAACCTTTCTCTCTAAGTCGTGTCCAGGGTAGTTCTGATCTTAGCCAACTTCTGATTCTCATTGCTTGCCCCTAAATTTACTTCTTACAATTCCTCCCGATGAGGGGTTATTTTCTTTTCCAAACTTTCCAGTAAGCGGGCCAATTCGCAGGGGATTTCGACCTCGTCTTCGGTTGCGGCGACAATTTCTTCGCTAGTAAAGACATAGGTTTTATCAAGACAATCCGAACTAATATTCATCCTGAAAATAAAATGCAAAAAAGAAGAGATGTTTTAAAACAAAAATTGCATATATTGATATTTAACAAAAGGGAACGTGAGTCCCTACAAAAATGTTTTCGTAAGAAAACGTGCACACATTATTTTTATTATTTTTATCATCATTTTTTTTCTTCTTAAAAGGAGTAATTACGGAGAGACATTCGGAAGCATGGTGGTGGTCCAGTTGCACACAGACTCCCCTGACTTCTTTACGAAAATGACTGATCTAGGCGACGATTCTTCTTCTCCCAGAGTACAAATACGGAGGTCCGATACCCTGATCGGGCTTTCATTGATGGTTTCAGCTGCAAAGGGGAACGTGGTTCTGATATAGGGGATCTGTATTTTACCAATTGGTGCAAAACGTCTAAATAGCTTAGCCAGCTGCTTTTCTTTCTTTTCTTGGGCAATTTTGGGAAAATCGGCCTCGCTGGGTTGGTACCCTAAACCAAAGCGGTCTCCGAAGCTCTTTGGAGATGCCAAGCCTTTTAACCCTTGTAACTTGGCCCCGAGCCTTTTTTCCAGTTGGAAATTTCCCTCTGGTATTAACTTAGTGGTTGTTTCGGCCACTTCAGAATTTGAGGCTTCGAAAATGGGGGATCTTTCCTCGATCCAATCCGGGTTGACGATTTCGAAGGCTTGAAAAGAACTCTTCAAGGTTTCAGCAGTCTCGATGTAAGTCACAGATGAATGTTTGGCCAAGATTAAGGCTTCCTCTGCCTTTATTGTGACGAGGGCATTGTCTTTGACATACTTGAGGCACTGATGTAGGGAAGAGGGGACGACTCCTGCCGAATGGATCCATGGCCGTCCTAGAAGCATGCTGTAAGCGGGTTGGATTTCCATGATCTGAAATGTCAAGGCGAAAGTTTGGGGCCCGATGACTATATCCAATTCAAAATTCCCGATGATCTCTCGAGTGGTGCCGTTGAAAGCCCTTGCCATCATCCCGCTGGGCATGACATTCAGTGCAGACCCGTTATCAATCAAAGCCTTCTCTATGACATGTCCTTTGCATTCTACCGTGATATACAAGGCTTTGTTGTGACCTCTTCCTGCGGGGTCGATTTCTCCTTCGGAGAAGGAAATGCTACTTAGGGCTTGAATTCTTCCGACGAGGTTCTCTACCCTTTTCGTGGTGATATCCTTAGTTACGAAGGCCTGTTTCAAGACTTTTAGGAGAACTTGGCGATGAGGTTCTGAAGTAAGAATTAGTTCCATGATAGAAATGCGAGCCAGGGTTTTCTTTAGCTATTCGATGATGCTGAACTCGCTCTATTTCATGATTTTGAGGAACTCAGCTGTCTCGTCCTCGGTTATAGGTTTGTTCAACCTTTGCGTCTCTTCTACTGCCTCTTCGTGGACCAAAGGATTTTTTCGTTTGGCTTGTCATTGTTTCTCTACTTCCTCTAATATGTAGCACCTTCCGGTGCGGGTCATGCCCCTGATATGAGAGGTTTTGCCGATAGCGAGCCCTGTTGGTGCGGCGATAGGAGGAGTGGTGACCACCGTGTATCCGTAGTTAAATGGGACCGCGTGTAAGTCTTGGCTAGGAGTATTTACAGTGAATGTGAACACCACTTTGCATGGGGTCGTGGCCGTATTCCCTGTTTGGGCCACATATTCGAAGGAATAGGGTGCTGGAGAATTGTCCTCGATGGCGTTGATTACTCCTCTGGTTTTCCCTTCGGTCCGAATAATCCCCTACCGAAAAAGTCTGCAATCCTGGATTTCGTGCTTACTTTCCCCTTGGCAGAATAGGCAAAGAGCCTGATTATTCTCTGGGTATGGCAGGTGTCCACTTTTAGCCAATGCAAAGAAAAGTTCTTCTTTGGGCGCTTCCCTCACTGAAGGGAGAGAATCGTCAATTTCTTCAGTAAAAATGTCGTTCAACCCCGGATTATGGTGCAGCAGAGGACTGGTTGGCACGTCAGGACCTTTTGCTATACCTTTGGAAGAGATTCATCTGCGTTTGGTCAAATGATCAACCTTTTCTCTAAAGACGAAACAGTCTTCCAAAGAGTGTCCTCGGGCTCCGGCGTGATATTCGCTGTTAACCTTTGGATCATACCAACTAGGGTAAGGAGTTGGTTGAGGCGAGAGCGGGGATGGCGTAATCTACCCGCCTGCTAGGAGACTTGCGTAGATTTCCTTCAAAGGAAACGGGGGAGGTGACCACGTCGGTGAAAGGTACAATTCGGAATCTGGGGTTTCCCAAGAGGATGGTAATGACATTGTACTAGAGTGGGAGGGTGGTGCAGAATACCTGACAAGATAGTCAAATTTCCCGGAAGGCTGACCCATGGTGTCAAACTCACGGTCGCCCTCATCGCGGCGCGTGGAGAACCATTTGTATGACGAGGTCAACCTTTTCTTTTGGATGATTTGGAGTGGGGTGGGGTTCCTTTGGAGTTATGTAAATGCGGGATTGGAAATTCACCTCCGATGGCATTAATGGATTCTTCCCTGTGGGTCACTTTCTGGGTTTGTATTACTTCGAAGCCCAAGAGTTGTCTCACCTTTCCTGCAAACAACTCGCAACCTTGGATCTCATGACCATTGTTTCCCTTGCAGTACACATAATGACTTGGATTGCTTTTCGAATATGGTATATACCCTCCTCGAGCTAAGGCCAAGAAAAGTTATTCTTGTGGCCAACTTGATACCAAAGAAGGAGGGTCGTCGCTTTCTCCTACTGAGATGGCATTTACCCCTCAATTTCCTTGAGAATGATTAGGGAGAGGGTTGGTGGATGTGTTGGTTACTTTAGCTAACCCTTCGAAAGAGACCCATCCACTTTTGATCAGGTGATGAACTTTTGCTTTGAAGGCGAAGCAGTTTTCCAGAGTGTGACCCGGGGCTCCAGCGTGGTATTCGTATCTTACGTTGAGATCATACCATTTCGGGTAAGGAGGCAATTGGGGCTGAGCTGGAACTGGTACGATCTATAGATTTCTCCCGCGGGAAGAGGAAGAGGAGGCAATGGCTCTCGGTTCCACCGATTGTTTAACGTGTTTTGGTTATTTGGGTCGTTTGGTGGGTTATATGTGCTTAGGTTGCATGGGTTGTAATGTTTGTGCTGGAGGTGGTGGGAAATGTAGAGATGGTGTAAGATTTTGAGGCGCGATATTAGCAACAGGTGGTGAGGCAAACGGAAAGAAGGTAGGTTGATATAGCGGTGGCGGATGATAGGGCGGTGACGATAGATAAGGCGGAGGTGGTGGAAATGATTGCCTGTGATTAGCTTGGGGAGCGACAAATCCAACATCTCTTTTCACGACGGGCGCTTTCTTTGGTGCAGACTCTGGTGCCAAAGTTATGATTCGTCCGGACTTAATCCCTTGCTCGACTCTTTCGGCAATTAGGACTATGTCGGAGAAACTGTTTGACGGATTCGAGATCAGGTAGGTGTAGTAGGGAGCTTCGAAGGTGTGCATAAAAATTGACAAGAGTTCCTTGTCACTTAAAGGAGGAGAGATTCTGGAAGCCAACTCTCTCCATCTCTGAGCATAGGTTTTCACGGGCTCGCCGATTTTCTTTTCCAAATCTTGCAGGTCGGCGCGGTCGGGAGCTACCTCCATGTTGAATTTGTATTGTTTGAAGAAGGCATCGAACAGGTCTCTCCACGTCCTGATCCTAGCTCTGTCTAGACCCATATACCAAGTTATCGCGTGTTTGGCTAAGCTTTCTCGAAACAGATGAATCAACAATGGCTCGTTATGGATCATCTCTGCCATCTTATTGCAATATGCTCTGAGGTGGGTCTTTGGGCACTCGACCCCAGTATACTTTTCAAAGTCGGGGATCTTGTACTTCGGTGGTATAACGATCCCGGGGACCATGCACATATCGGCGGGACCAGTAGGGTCAAACAGATCAGCCCCTTCGATCGCTCTGAGTCTTTATTCGAGCAGATTCAGTCTGTCACTTTTCGGTTTCTTGGCCATAATGGGGTTAGAACCGAAGGGTAGTAGAGGTTCCGGCGAGAACTGAGGTTGTACTGGGTAGGAAATGGGAGGTTGAATTCCCACAGGTCCGGGAACTGTGCTTGGAGTAAAATGACTTGGAAGTGGATGGAGATACGAGGCTTCTAGGTGGGCCTGACTTTTACCGGAGTCCACGATAGGGTTGGTCGAAAGGCGTTGAAGCGATGTGGCGATTTCTTCACCCGTGTTAACTATAGGGTTTGTAGGGGTGGGCACAATGAAGAGATTAATCCATTTCCATTGGCCCCAAGGACTAGAAAGTGGCTGGGGTACTGAAGGTCCAGCGACGGCAAGCGAAGAGGGAGGTCCTGCTGTTTGAGTGGGATAAAAACCCGGTGGGAATTCAGCGGTAGCTTCATCTCTCTCTTTTTCGGCCCTGGCTGCCCTTTTTGTAGTAATCTTAACTTGTTCCTCTAACTATACGATTCTGGCTGTTAGTACTTCATCGGCCTTAGCCTGTTCAGTCATTTTTTATTTTGGAAGTCTAGTTACGGGGAGTCTGTGCGGAGTAGCTTGATTTCGAGGAGCTATCGTGAACCTGAAAAAAGAAATAAAGAAAAAGGAGTAAGTACAGGTGATGATATGCAGGTGATGTGCAATCCCGAGGCCTCTACGTTGCTCATTCGCTTTTCCGGCTATGCTTTCACTCGATACTTTCAGGGTGGCTGGAGAGGCGAGACATCCCGACAAGATACGAAGTAAGCTGCTATTCATTCCAAATGCCATGAAGCAATCTGGGATGCTATCAGCGAAAACAAAATCAGCAGGGGCAACCAATGTCGTCATGCTAGGAAGATCTCTTTTTACACTATGATTTCAAACGATGCAGGGCCTGATGCCCGGTGAATCCATCTGAGGAGAGGGATGACGATCCATATTATGAATTTGGAGTTTGTGATGAGCAAGGAGGACATGACCATGGGTGAGCAATATTCGGATGTTTTGAGTATTTGGTAAAAAAAATTTTTTTTTGAAATTTTGGTGAAACGATTGTGTTTATTCCGGAGGGATTTTCTCTTTTCTTTTTGCGATGGTCTTTTAAGTTGTATTGGATGGACAATGATATAGAAAGTAGAGGCGCTTTAATAAATATCCGAAAGAGTACTACTTTATTAAAAGGGGTTTACAAAATATGGTAAACTTGCCAACTACCTAAATTCATAAAAAATGGCTAAATAGATGAAATCAGGGAACATAGTTATATGAAAAAAGGAAAGGGCTACCGACATTCGAGTCTTCCTATGAAGGTGTCAACCCTGGAAGTCGGGATCCTCTTGCTTTTGCCAAAGGTATTCCATCGAGGCCATCTCACCTTTTTGCATGTCTATCTCGGCCTCTAAAGTGGTAATCCGACTTTGCAGTGCCTGGCTCTTCCTGTCTCCCAAGTCTGCACGAGTAGTCAAGATCCTTATCACTAAATTTTTGTCTTCAATTATGGCACTTGATGCTTCTTTCCTACGAATTTCGTTGTTCAAACGTTCCTTAAAGTCCTTGAGGGCCACTTTCTGTTTTGCTGCTTGCATGCGGATAGTATCCTTACTAAGCCTTTCTAACGCATTCATCTGGACTTCTAGGTAACATTGATGGGCTACAGAATCATCCCTTTCCTCTGCCCTCTGATCCCGTTCTTCTTGCGCTGCTCGCATCTGTTCCACTACTTGAGCGTAAGCCATGACATTCATCCCTTCGCTCACTTGGGATTCCCCTTCTTCTTCCATTGGTTTCTGATTTTCCTAGCGGGGTAAGACATTGCCGTTAACTCGTCTTAACCTCCACTGTGGATATTCCGGTATCGTTGCTGCAGGGGTGACATGTCCCTTGAGACAAAAGGGGTGAGTCCAGTCTTGAGCGTACTACTGAATGTTCTGATTTTCTCCGGTGTGTGGCAGGCTTGACCTTATCATGCCGAATGTCACGGGGATTACTTGCATGATGCAAAACTGTCTGAGGACAAGGGCGGTGCAATAGTGAATGCACCCTCATGCTCCGATCAAAGGAACCCAAGGTAAGGGTCCGCAGCAGACGATGGGATCAGAGGCCTGCAGCCATTTGGCGTGCCAGCTAAAGTCTTCTCCCGAGAGGTTTATGGATCTGTCGACCCAGACATCTTTATTTTCCATTTTCCATTTATCTGTGGTCGTTGCGTTGATAACTCTGATTAAAGGGCACGATTTTATGTAGCTTGCAAAGAATATGGACTGATTTGGTGTCTGTTTGAAGTGGCTGACTAACCATACTGTTAACAACTGGGTGCAACAGGTAAGTCTTCTTTTCCCTTTCCTTCGACAAGAGTCTAGAGAGCGAAAAGTCTCGGCCAAGATAGCTGTTGTAGGATTGATGTCGTTTGCCTCCATCTCGTAAAAGACATTGGCTGCTGCAAAATCGATGACGTTCTTCATTTTAGGGAAAAGGACAAATCCTATGATTGCGAAAGCCAGGACCCTTAAGCGCTTTTCTCCGTTGGCCAAATGAAATCGTGCTTTAATATCTGGCCAACACCAGAAGTAGTCCCCTTCTCTGACACGAGTAGTGATTACTAACAACTTATCAAGCCTTATTTTGACACTTGAGGAGTTGAGTTGAACGTTCTGGTATATGGCCGATATAGGAGATGCGAAGCACATCAGAGCAGAATATTCCTCTAGTGTGGGAGTCAAGTCTAGCCCTATGTCAAAAGAGAAGCACAGAAATCTGTGACCTATACTTTGACCTTAGTGGTGAAATCGGGGGTGAAACCGAGTTCTAACATGTCTCCCCTTGTGGCCTGATCGTCGAAACTTCGTCCCCCGAAAGTATCAAGTGAAAATAGTGTAGGTGCCGATATTTTGAATGAGCAAAATGGGTCCTGTGGGATAGAAATAAAATTTTAAGTGCGAAGTAACCTATACGTGCAAGAAATTTACAGTTCGTATAAAAGAAAAATTACAAAAAATGAAAATCATGGTAACAAGATAAATAGAGCCACAACAAAGCAGATATGATCATGATGCATGTGTTGGGGCTCTGATTCTGACTTTTCAAACTGGCTTGAACGGTTCTTGGATGATACCATGAAAAGGTCCCTAAAGTGTCGTCCAGTGTCAACCGATTCCTTGCGGAATCAGGCAACCTTTCGACTATCTTTAGGGGTTCATCCGAGTTGGGATTGGTGAACACTACCCAGGACATGTGTCCTAGGGCGTCACTACTACCCTCCTAATTTGGTAATTGTCCCCGAGGTGTAGGGCGCTATGAAATGCGTATGACTATTGATATCAAAGCGAATAAATAAACAAATAAGCAATTTATCAAAGCGGGTAAATAAACAAATAAACACCTCAAAAAAATAAAACCGGCTCCGACCCAGTAAGTCCCCAGTGAAGTCGCCAAACTGTCGCGCCTCCCCGAAAATAATAAAAATTCGCGAGTATACGACGAATCTGAGACCTTACGATGCTCGGCGTAAAAGGACGCCTCGCAACATGCAATGAAGTCGCCACCCTAATTTTTGTCTCTAGGTTTAGGGAACCTAATCGTTATGGCATAAAAAAATAAAAAAACTAAAGGCACAAAAAAAGGGTCTAAACCCAAGAACAAAGGTTCGGGGTCGTATTATAGACTCGGGAAGGTGTTAGGCACCCGAGTCACATCCGAAAATGGCTACCGGTTGATAAGAGAGGTGTTTAAAAGATGTTTAAAAGGGGGTCCTTAGAGGAATCGTCACTTTAGTCTTTTCTGTAGGGACCGTTCGGGAATAATCAATCGTTGGACGAGGTTATCATTTTAAAAATCTTTTCGGACGGAGTTACCATTTTCAAGACCGATCGATTATTCCTGACTGTAGCGTGATGGGACTGAATTTTCCGTAAGACTGAATGAGTGCCCTCTTTTTCATCATCGGGCCATGCATGATTAAATCTGATTACTACGTGATTCTATCATGGATAGCTAACAAAGTATAGATTTGCATGAGAAGTATTTTGAAAATGATGAGCCGATGTGGGATCGAAGCTACCAAATACATGCAGTCAATATAAGCGGAATTTAAAATCAAATGAACATGGCATTTTAAGCAAGTCTTTAAACAAGTTGTTCATATGAGCCGATGTGGGAAAGAAAGGCGTACTTTCGAGCGAAGCTTGAATTTTAAACCTACAAAATGAGAGTGTTAGTGATAGCTCGAAAAATAAATAAGCAGGTTATGCATGCAAGGAATTAAATAAACAGTTGATGTATACGAAAAATAAATAATGGTTTGACACATACGAAAATTTAAACGGTGATTTGACGCATATGAAAATTTAAATGATGATTTGATAAGTGCAGGAAAATTTAAATGATGATTTGATGCATACAAAAATGATGATAATTGCGAAAAATTAAAGATTTGATGATTTGCAGAAAATTTAAGCAGTTGATGATTTGCAGAAAAATTAAACAGTTGATAATTTGCAGAAATTTAAAGTGTGACCGACCATATAGACGGTAAATTAAATGACTGAATTTTAAATTGCGGAAAGTAAATTGCAGAAATTTAAACAGTTGATAGGTACAAAATTTTAAAGCGACAGTATGAAAAATAGTCATAATGGAATGCACGAGTAGTTTACAAAAAAAAGCTACACGTTTCATGCATATGATATATGAAAAATAAATCATAAATCACAAAAATATCATACGAAGCATGCGAGCATTGTACACGAAAAATGCGAACCGAGATCTCGGAAAGAATGAAAATGGGCCGGGCCCAGCTTGAAAAATAAAAGAAATAGGCCAGGAACAATTCCTGGCCCAAAAATTAGATTTTTAATAATGGTGGGCTCGGCCCATCACCTTTCTTTCCCTTCCCGCGTTGAACAGCCCAAGACCAGGACTGTTCATCGTCTTCCTCGTGTCTCCGACGCCATCGTCGGCGACGGGGAGCTCCAACCAAGCGGCCAAATTGCCTGGTCTTGAGCTCTGAGGAAAGCTCTTCTCCTCTACAACATGATCATGCAAAAATTAGGGATCGAAACAAGCAAGAACAACATTTAATTTCATGAAAACTTAAAAAATGATAATTAACAAAAAATTTGAAATTCGCTTTTCTCACTCAACGAATCAACAAATAAAAAACATGGTAATTATCTACAGCATGCATATGAATTAGTAAGACACAAACAAGCAATTGGTTTAATCAAAACAACAACCTAATAATTAAAGCCGAAAATGGCAGAAAAACGCCGAAGACCAACTCACCGAAAAAGCTTGAAGACTGTGGCAACTGACACTCTAAGTGAGCAGTCGGTCGAGAGTGAGAAGGAGCAAAGAGCTCTGGGTGAATTCGTGTATGAAATGGTTGGGCATGGCTTGGTATTTATAGACGTTTCGGCGAGTGAGGGTGAGGACGCGACGCTGCGCGTGGAGGGGCAGCTCGTGCGATTGCGGAACTACGTTGTTGCACTGGCAAGGCTAGGTGATGATGGCGGACGGGACATGCTGTGTGCTGGCGGGGCTAGGTTGTTGGTGATGCGATGGGAAGGCGACGGGAGTAAGCAGCTCGGTGGCTTGCTCCGTTGTTGCTCCATGGCGACTGTTCATGTCACATGCACATGAATTATGGGAGCCGTTGATCTGGTTGACTTTCCTTGGTCAACCAGATCAACGGTGATGATCAAATTCCTTTTTTTAATTTTATTTAAATGGCTTCGAGCCATTTTGCAACCAAATGTTTCGAAAACTCGAGCCGAAAGTGCCAACGCGTTGAGAAAAATAAGACAAATTTAATAGTCGACAATGAATGAAGAAAAATCTTTGTTTAACGTGTTTATTTTCTCGTTCGGAAATATGAATATGTTCGAATGAGAAATAAATGACGTTACAACGAAAATTGCACGATACGAAGTTGACTGGCATGAATGAAAAAAAGAGTAGGTAATTATCAAGTGAAGAAATAACGTGTTTGATCAATGATCCGAGCGAACCTACTCGGGTCCAATAAAAGCTCGAATAAAAATAATAATAAAATATGAAAAATGCCAAAAAAATGATAAAATATTAAAAATCCTAAATTTTATGCAATAACCTAAAACGGAAAAATAAATAGCAAATGTCTAACGGATAATTAAAAAAATAATTTTTAAAGCTGAAAATATTAATAATAATAACGAAAATACGTGATGAAAAATTAAAAATGCGATTTACAACGCTGATGACAATAATAGCAATGATAAAATGTGATGAGAATTAAAAAATAAACTAACGACAGTAAATTAATTAAGAATGACAGTAAGTTTAAGTAAAATGATAAATTCAATTTAAATGGCGTCAAAATTCGGGTATCAACACTAATGGTTCCTATACCCAGGGATATCATGCAAACTTAGCTAATGCCTAGTTAAGCATTTAATCACACATGAAAAATATAGTAGTGTTTGGCTCGAAGTGCTCATAAGGTGCTTTTTGCGTGTACTAGTGTCTAGGCCTAGACTAGTTAGGGTCTGTTTGGCGTTAGGGTTCTAGTTGGAAAAGTTCTATAAGAAAAAGTTCTATGGGAAAATGACTTTTGGTAAATGGAATGTGAGATACTTGAGGTGTTTGGTAAAACAGTTTTTCAAGACTATGGTTTGGATGTAAAATGACCATAAAAGGTATAAAACCCATTTTTAAAAAATTAATAAAAATAGGAAAAGTGGATCTAGAATTATTCATCTTGAGGTAGAGATTTTATTGTACTAGTTTTTAATTTATTTTGTTGGATATATAAAGTAAAAAAATTAAAATGAAATTGGAAAAAAAAAAAGGTGAGAGAGAAGGCCAAAATGCCTTCTCGTTGGCCACTGGAGCATTTTGCTCCAGTGGGAGGCAAGGCCAATTGGCCTTGCCTTGAAATGCCTTTTGTTAAAATGCATTTTGTGGAAATGATTTGTGGTGTTTACCAAACACCTAGGGAGTAGATTTTCTACTTGGGAAAGTCATTTCCCAAGTAGAACCAAAGGGCCAAACGCCCACTTATAAGTGCAAGCAGGAAAAGTTGTGTTTGTCCAGGCATAGATGCAATGAATGATAGTTTCTTCTTGCACAAAAGGTCAAAAGTATGTGCTAAAAAAAGAGGGTTTTAAAATAGGGCAGTGCTAGCTTAGCAAAATGGTATTTATAGAAAATCAATCCTAAAAAGTTCTAATTTTTTTGAAAAATTGCCCAAATTAAACAAAAAGACACAAGTGTCCCTCCCCACACGTAGGTCGTTGCCCTCAATGCGAAGAAGGGACTCACACAGGGGCAAACGAGAAGAAATATAAAAACCGAAAAGGAAAAGGAAAGTGTTCACCCGGAAAAGGAAAGAAACATGGGTTGCCTTCCACAAAGCGCCTCTGTTAACGTACAGGGCACGACGTTGGATACTCAAATTACTTTAGGTCTGGTGGCTCCGTCATAAGGGGGTGGAAACCTTCATGTAACAACTCCAATCTGTTGTCATGCACTTTGGAAACGAGGCCCGTGTCCATACTCTGAATCGCAACCACACCATGATCATACACCTTCTTGACAAGGTAAGGGTCAGTCCACTTATGCTTCAACTTTATGGAAAAGAGCCTAAGATAAGAATTGTAAAGTAAAACCTTTCGTCCAGTAGCAAAGATTTTAGAAGAGAGCAACTTATCATGAGGAGTGTTAGTCTTGCTCTTGCTCGTGTCATTGGCAGGATGCAAAGCTGGATTGGCATTGGGCGTCTTGCCCTCGTTGGTCAATGCAGTGGTAGCAGCAGTTGGGGTGAGGGTTTTCGTAGCCTCAAGAGTGGTCATGGTGACAGCTGGAGTCTTTGCCATAGTTTTGGGGACATGAGGAGTGGGTACGAAGGCTACCGGAGCTAGCTGAGGAGGGTCTAGGGCTGGGGCAAATGTCTTGAAGTCGACGACTGTCCATCCAAGGGATTTGTGGTATCCTTTTAGTGTGGAAATTAAGTCGCGCTCCTCAGCAGGATCGAGCTTGCTAGAGATGACCACCGGGAGTGTGTCATGCTCGCCAAGGTAGGCGTACTTGAGATGTGAGGGCAAGCTCTTTAACTCCAACATAGGGGTCAGTATCGAGGGCAAGACGTCCAGTACGATGGGCATAGTGCGATCAACGGGAATAGGAGAAATAACATGAGGAGAAGGGATAACATAATTCTCCTCCCAAGCAGCGACGACTTCAAGCAACTTAGGTGGAGTCTCAAGCTTCAAGGCCAAGATGTCCAGCGCTGTGGGTGGAATACTCCTGTCTAGGGCAAGCTGCAGACAATCATCAGGAGAAAATTCACAAACATTAGTAACAATAGGGTCAACAATATCAATAAATTTTACGCTTGAAAACTCAGTGGGGTGTCTCATATTGTCAAGCGTATTGAACTTAATGGTCTCGTTGTTGAACTCAAGAGTAATGGAGGCTGTTGATACCCGAATTTTGACGCCATTTTAAATTAATTTTATCATTTCTGTTATCTACTCAATTTACTATCATTTTTAGTTAATTTACTGTCGCTAGCATTTTTAAATTTTTCATCGCGTTTTACCATCGTCAGCTTTCGAAATCGCGTTTTTAATTTTTCGTCACGTATTTTTATTATTATTATCATTATTATTTTTAGCATTAAAAATCACATTTTTAGCGATCCGGTAGTCATTTGCTAGTTTTTTTCTTCGTTTTAGGTCATCTCATGATTTTTAGGGTTTTTAGTATCTTAGCGCATTTTTTCGTTTTTTTATTTTTTTATTATTATTATTTTTGTTCGAGCTTTTATTGGACCCGAGTAAGTTCGCTCGGACAATAGCTTGAATTTGAAATGTTTTCCATCAACTAGTTGCTAGCTTTTTTTCCGTTCACAACGGTCTACAACATTTCGTGTAATTTTCGGCGTAACGTCATTATTTTTCCGTCCGAACGTTTCACATTTTTGAACGAGAAAATAAACGCGTTAAATGAAAAATTCTCGTCATTCATTGTAGACGGTTAAACTCGCCGTATTTTTCTCTACGCGCTGGTACCTTCGGTTCGAAAAGTCTAAACGTTTGCTCGCAGGAATCGGCTCGAGGCCATTTAAGTAAGGTAAAGGGCAATTTGATCACAACCGTTGATCTGGTCAACCAAGAAAAGTCAACAAGATCAACGGTTGACTAATTAACAAGCCATGCGCACCATGGACGTGAGCAAACATTGGAGCAGGACACCGAGCAGCCTGCTCCCGATGTCCTATCCCGTCAACGGTCGCGTCTCCTCAGCCCTAGCACCATCATCACGGCCAGTACGTAGCCCCGCCAGCACGACGTAGCTCTGCCACCGCGATGCTTCGCTCCTCCACACGCAGCACCAGCACTTCGTCCTCACACGCCAAAAGCCTATAAATACCGAGCTCCTGTCAACATTCAAACGACACCAAAATTGCAAGAAACCCTTGCTTCTTCCCTCTCTTGATCGATAGCTCACTTAGAGCATCGATTGCCTCATTTCAAAGTTTTGGCAGTAAGCTTTCTCTCTCTAGCTTATTTTCGGTTTTTTTCATGCATTTCTTTCTTTAATTCATTTGGCTTGATTTTGAGTAGATAAATTGCTTATTTTTATGCCATTAATTCATGTGCATGATGTAGATTAAATACACATTTTCAATTAAAGAAATTGTTAGCTAGATTGTGTGAATTAATTAGTTTTCGATAATTAACGATTTTGTCGTTTTTTCAAAATTAAACTCGGTATGTTTTGAAATAAAATTCGGCCTTCGTACAGTCGAGACGTCGTCGAGGAGACGAGTGTCTCGGTATGAAGATCATGAGAAACAACCACAGCTGGTCGGAGCTTGGCCGCCGGCAGTAGCTCCGGCGACCAAGGAGAGGGACGATGAATAGTGTCATGCAAGGCCTATTCATCCGTCCTTGATAATGGGCTTGGCCCGTCACCATCCCTTTTTTATTTTCATGGGCTAGGCACTATTCCTGGCCCATTTTCATTTTCCTTTCATTTTTCAAACTGGGCCCAGCCCATTTTCGCTCTTTCTGAGATTTCGGATCGCGCTGTTTTCGTAAAAATATTTCATATGCTTCGTATGATTATTTTTCTATCAACTGTTTAATTTTCTATACTTATCAACTGTTTAAATTATTCACACTTTAAATTTCCGCAATTTACTTTCAGCAATTTAAATTCAATCATTCATTTTACCGCCTACATGGTCGGTCGCATTTTAATTCTCGTAAATATCAACTGCTTTAATTTTTCGCAAGCTGCTGGAAATTCTTCCGCAACATCAACTATTTTAATTTTCTGCAATATCAATTGTTTCAATCTTCCGCAATATCAACTGCTTTAATTTTTTGCAATATCAATTGCTTTAATTTTCTGCAGTATCAATCATTAAAATTTCTGCAAATCGTCAACAGTTGTAAATTTTTCTGCAAATCATTAACTCAGCGTTTAAATTTCATATGCGTCAAATCCGTCATTTCTCGCATGCAATCAACTCAGCATTTAATTTTCGTATGCGTCAAATCAATCATTTCTCGCATGCAATCAACTCAGCATTTAATTTTCATATGCGTTAAATCCATCATTTCTCGCATGCAATCAACTGTCATCATTTAAATCTCGTATGCGTCAAATCCATCATTTCTCGCATGCAATCAACTGTCATCATTTAATTTCCTACAAGTATCAAACTCAGCATTTAATCCTCGTATGCGTTAAATCCACCATTTCTCGCATGCAATCAACTGTCATTTAAATTCTCGCATTCATAAAATTGTTTATTTATTTCTCGAGCTATCGCTAACACTCTCACTTTGTAGGGTTAAAATTCAAGCTTCGCTCGAAAGTACGCCTTTCGATTCCTTTTTATTTATTCGATGCTTTCCGTAAATATCAATCGTACGCATGATATATAGAATTGCTAGAACTAAAATCAACTCGCATGAACAACGTGTTTAAAGATTTGCTTAAAATGCCATGTTCATATGATTTTAAATTCTCGCTTATATTGACTGCATGTACATGGGGACTTTCGATCCCACATCAGTTTATCATTTCAAAATCTATCATTTAAATTTGTACTCTGTTAGCAATCCATGATAGAATCACGTAGTAATTTAATCATGCATGGCCCGATGATGAAATAGAGGGCGCTCATTCAGTCTTTCGAAAAATTCAGTCCCATCACGTTACGGTCAAGAATAATCAATCGGTCTTGATAAACGGTAACCCCGTCCGAAAGGCGTTAAAATGGTAACCCCGTCCAACAATTAATTATTCCTGAATGATCACGATCATAGAAAAGACTAAAGTGACGATTCCTCTGAGGGGCCCCCTTTTAAAAAAACGCATTTTTATCAAAAACCTTTTTAAACACCTCTCTCATAAACCGGTAACCATTTTCGGATGTGACTCGGGTGCCTAACACCTTCCCGAGACCATAATACGACCCCGAACCTTTTGTCTGGGTCCAGACCCCTTTTTTGTGCCTTTAGTTTTTTATTTATTATATTTCTTATGCCATGACGATTAAGGTTCCTTAAACCTAGCAACCAAATTAGGGTGGCGACTTCATTGCATGTTGCGAGGCGTCTGTTTATGCTAAGCATCGTAAGGTCTCAAGTTCGTTGCACACTCGCGAATATTTTCATTTTCGGGGGTGTGACAGTTTGGCGACTCCACTAGGGACTTTAGGGTCGGAGCCGGTTTTATCTTTTTAGAGAGGTGTTTTATTTGTTTATTTATTTATTTGCTTTGATCAATTGTTGGTATGTTCATTTATTTGCTTTATCAATTGTCATATGCATTTCATAGCGCCCTACACCCAGGGGACAATTACCAAATTAGGAGGGTAGTAGTGATGCCCTAGGACACATGTCCTGGGTAGTGTTCACCAATCCCAACTCGGATGAACCCCTAAAGCTAGTCGAAAGGTTACACGATTTCACAAGGAATCGGGACACTGGACGACACTTTAGGGACCTTTTCATGGTATCATCCGGGAACCATTCAAGCCAGTTAGAAATGTCAGAATCAGAGCCCCAGTACGTTCATCATGATTATACCTGTTTGTCGTGGCTCTATTTGTCTTGTTGGCATATTGATGTGATTTTTCTGTTATACGAACTGCGGATTTCTCACACACACAATTTACTTAGCACTTAAAATTTTACTTTCGTCCCAACATGACCCATTTGCTCCTTCGATATGTCGGCACCTACACTACTTTCATTTGATATTTTCGGGGGATGAAGTTTTGACGATCAGGCCGCACAAGGAGACCTGTTAGAACATGGATTCACCCCTGACATCACTACCAAGGTCAGGGTAGAGGTTGTAGACTTTGATTTGACTAGGATTCGGAAGTTGAGAAATGAGCTGATTGAAGACGAGGAGACACAGTTTGAGGGTAGTTATGGAAAGCTACTGACCCTAGTTGACATGAAAACTGATTGGGGTTGCATCCGGGCAGCCCTAAAGTTCTTGGACCCCTACCTTGGGTTCCTTTGATCAGAGCATGGGGGTGCGCTCACTACTGCCCTACCCTCGTAGTCAGACAGTTTTGCATCACGCAAATTATTCCGGTGACATTCGGCATGACAAGATCAAACCTGCCACACACCGGAGAAAATCAGAACATTCAGTTGTACGCCCAAGACTGGGCCAACCCCTTTTGTCTCAAAGGACGCGTCACCACTGCAGCAACGATACCACAATATCCACAGTGGAGGTTAAGGCGAGTCAACGGCAATGTCTTACCTCGCCCAAAAAATCAGAAACCGATGGAAGAGGAAGGGGAATCTCAAGTAAGCGAAGGAATGGATGCCATGGCTTACGCCCAGGTGGTAGAACAAATACGAGCAGCGCAAGAAGAGCAAGATCTGATGACAGAGGAAAGAGATATCGCCGAAGCACGTCAATGCTACGTAGAAGTCCAGATGAATGAGTTGGAAAGGCATAACAAGGATTTTATCCGCGTACAAGCAGTAAAACAGAAGGTGGCCCTCAGGGACTTTAAGGAACGCTTGAGCAGCGAAACCCGCAAGAAAGAAGCATCAAGTGCCATAATCGAAGACAGAGATTCGACGATAAGGGTCTTGACTACTCGCGCAGATTTAGGGGATAGGAAGAGTCAAGCACTGCAAAGCCGAATTACCGCGTTAGAGGCCGAGATAGAAATGCAGAAAGGAGAGATGGCCTCGATGGAGTACCTTTGGCAGGAGCGAGAGAACTCTGAGTCCAGGATTGACACCTTCATAGGAAGACTTGAATATTGGAAGTCCCTTTCCCTTTTTCATGTAACTAGGACCCCTGATTTCATCTATCTTAGCCATTTTTGATGAATTTAGGTAGTTGGCAAGTTTACCACATTTTGTAAACACTTTTAATAAAGTCGTACTCTTTCAGATATTTATTAAATCACCTCAACTTTTCCATATCAATTATCCATCCAATACAACTGAAAAGACCATCGCAAAAGGAAAGAGAAAATCCCTCCGAGATAAACACAATCGTTTCACCAAAAAACTGAAAAATCATACCAAATATTCGAAAACATCCGAGTATTGCTCACTCATGACCTTGTCCTCTTAGCTTATCACAAGAAACTCCAAGTTCATATCATAGATCGTCATCCCTCCCCTCGGTTGGGTTCACCAAGCATTAGGCCCTGCGTCGTTTGAAAGCATAGTGTAAAAGAGATCTTCCTAGCATGGCGGCATTGGTTGCCCCTGCTGATTTGGGTTTCACAGATAGCATCTCCGATTGCTTCATATCGTTGGAATGAATAGAGGCTTCCTTCACATCTTGTCAATAGCTGGGATATCTCGCCTCTCCGACCGCAATAAAAATATCAAGTGAAAGTGTAGCCGGAAAAGCGAATGAGCAACGTGGAGGCCTCGGGATTGCACATCACATGTGTATCCTCACTTGTACTTACTCTTTTCTGTGTTTTTCCTTTTTTCAGGTTCACGATAGCTCCTCGGAAGCACGCTACTCCGCACAGGCTCCCTATAACTAGACTTCAAAAATGAAAAATGACTGAACAGGCTAAGGTCGATGAAGTGATGACAGCTAGAATTGTAGAGTTAGAGGAGCAAGTTAGGATTACTACAAAAAGGGCCGTCAAGGCCGAAAAGGAAAGAGATGAAGCTGTCACCGAACTACCACCGGGTTTTTATCCCACTCAAACAGGAGGACCTCCCTCTTCGCTCACCGTCGCAGGACCTTCTGTACCTCCGCCACTTTCTGGCCCTGAGGGCCAGTGGAGATGGATCAGTCCCTTCATTGTGCCCACCACTGCAAATCCTATGGTTAATGCGAGTGAAGAGATTGCCACGTCACTTCAGCACCTTTCAACCAACCCTGCCGTGGACTCCAACAAGAGCCAGGCCCACCTAAAGACCTCGCATCTCTCTCCCATTCCTCCAAGCACAGTTCCCGGACCTGTGGGAACTCAGCCTCTTGCTTTCAACCCAGCACAACCTCAGTTCTCGTCGGAACCTCTGCTACCCTTCGGTTCTAACCCCATCAGGGCTGAGCGACCGAAAAGTGACCGACTGAATCTGCTCGAAGAAAGACTCCGAGCGATCGAAGGGGCTGATCCATTTAACCCTACTGGTCCCGCCGATATGTGTATGTTCCCCGGGATCATTATACCACCGAAGTACAAGATCCCCGACTTCAAAAAGTATACTAGGGTAGAGTGCTCGAAGACCCACCTCAGAGCATATTGCAACAAGATGGCAGAGATGATCCACAACGAGCCGTTGTTGATTCATCTATTCCGAGAAAGCTTGACCAAGCACGCCCTAACTTGGTACATGGGGCTAGACAGAGCCAGGATCAAGACATGGAGAGACCTGTCCGATGCCTTCTATAGGCAATATAAATTCAACATGGAGGTAGCGCCCGACCGCGCTAACCTGTAAAATATGGAAAAGAAAGTCGGCGAGTCCGTGAAGACCTATGCTCAGAGATGGAGAGAGTTGGCTTCTAGGATCTCTCCACCTTTAAGCGACAAGGAACTCTTGTCGATTTTCTTGCACACCTTCAAAGCTCCCTACTACACCTACCTGATCTCGAACCCTTCAAAGAGCTTCTCTGACATGGTCCTAATTGCCGAAAGAGTCGAGCAAGGGATTAAGTCCGGACGAATCGTACCTCCGGCACCAGAGTCTGCGCCAAAGAAAGCATCCATCGTAAAAAAAGATGTTGGATTTGTTGCTCCCTAAGCTCATCACGGGCAACCATTTCCACCACCTCCGCCTTATTTATCGCAACTGCCCTACCCGTTGCCATCACTATATCAACCCACCTACTTTCCTTTCACCTCGCCACCCATTGCTAATAGCGCGCCTCAAAATCCTACGCATTTTCCACCGCCTCCGGTATAAGCTTCACAACCCATGCAACCTAAGCCATATAACCCACCAAAAGACCCAAATAATCAAAACCCGCCAAACAATCGGTGGAGCCGAGAGCCTTTGCCTCCATTTCCTCTTCCCGCGGGAGAAATCTACAAACATCTCTTGGCAGCTAGACAGATCATACCAGTTCCAGCTCAGCCTCAAATGCCTCCTTACCCGAAATGGTATGATCTCAACGCAAGGTGCGAATACCACGCTGGAGCCCCGAGTCACACTCTGGAAAATTGCTTCGCATTCAAAGCAAAAGTCCATCACTTGATCAAAAGTGGATGGGTACCTTTCGAAGGGTTAGTAAAAGGACCCAACACATCCACCAACCCTCTCCCCGATCATTCCCAAGGAAAGGGAGGGGTGAATGTCATCTCGGCAGGAGAAAGCGACGACCTCCTTTCTTCAACATCAAGCTGGCCACAGGAACAACTTTTCCTGGCCTTGGCTCGAGGAGGATATATGCCATACTCGGAGAGCAATCCCAGTCACTGCATGTACTGCAAGACAAGCGACGGTTATGAGATCCAAAGCTGCAAGTTATTCGCACGAAAGGTGAGACAACTCTCAAGTCTCGAAGTAATACAAACCCAGAAGGCGACCCACGGGGAAGGATCCATTAATGCCATCGGAGAAGGATTTCCTATCCCGCCCAACTCCAAAGGAACCCCACTCTAAATCATTCAAAAGAAAAGATCGACTTCGTCGGACAAACGGTTCTCCGCGCGCCGCAACGAGGGCGACTGCGAGATTGACACTCTAGGTCAGCCTTCCAGGAAATTCGATTACCTCATCAGGTATTCGGCACCACCCTCCCATTCTAGCACAGTGCCCTTACTATCCTCTTGGGAATCCTCGGACTCCGAATCGTACCCTTCACCGACGTGGTCACTTCCTCCATTTCCTTTGAAAGAGATCTACGCAAGCCTCCTGGTAGACGGGTAGATTACACCATCCCCACTCTCGCCTCAACCAATTCCTTACCCTAGCTGGTATGATCCAAAGGTTAGCTACGAATATCACGCTGGAACCCGAGGACACTCCCTGGAAGACTGTTACGCCTTTAGAGAGAAGGTCGATCATCTAACCAAACAAGGACGAATCTCTTCTGAAGGTCTAGCAAACGGTCCTGATGTGACAGCCAGTCCTCTGCCACACCATAATCCTGGGGTGAACGGTATTCTTTCCGGAGGAATCAACAATTCTCACCTTTCAGTGGAGGAAGTACCCAATGAAGAACTGTTCTTCACATTAGCTAACAATGCATACCTACCATTCCCAGAGAATAATCAAGCCCAATGCCTATTCTGCCAAGGGGAAAGCAAGCACGAAATCCAGGATTGTGGACTTTTTTGGCAGAAAGTCAAGCAACTCACAACATTCGGGATTATTCAGACCGAAGGGGAAACTCGAGGAGCAATCAACGCCATCGAGGATAATCCTCCAGCACCGTATTCCTTCGAATATGTGGCTCAAACAGGGGATACAACCACGACCCCATGCAAAGTAGTGTTCACATTAGCTGTGAATACTCCTAGCCGAGACTTACACGCGGTCCCATTCAACTACGGATACACGGTGGTCACCACCCCTCCTGCAATCACACCAACAGGACTCGCTATCGGTGAAGCCTCTCATATCGGGGGCATGACCTGCATCGGGAGATGCTACATATCGGAGGAAGTAGAGAAGCAACGACAAGCCAAAGGGAAAAATCCTATGATTTGCAAGGAGACGATAGAAGAGGCGCAAGGTTTGAGCAAACCTGTAATCGAGGACGAGACAGCCGAGTTCCTCAAGATCATGAAACAGAGCGAGTTCAGCATCATCGAGCAGTTAAAGAAAACCCCAGCTCGCATTTCCATCATGGAGCTAATCCTTACTTCAGAGCCATATCGCCAAGCTCTCTTAAAAGTCTTGAAGCAAGCCTTCGTGACTAAGGATATCACCACGGAAGGAGTGGAAAACCTCGTCGGAAGAATTCAAGCCTTAAGCAGCATTTCCTTCTCTGAAGGAGAGATCGACCCCTCGGGAAGAGATCACAATAAGGCCCTATACATCACGGTAGAATGTAAGGGACACGTCATAGCAAAGGCCCTAATCGACAATGAGTCCGCACTGAATGTCATGCCCAGGCATGTCCTCGAACAACTACCGGTCGATTTCTCTCATATGAAACCTAGCGGAATGATGACTAGGGCTTTCGACGACACTACTCGAGAGATCATCGGGAACTTCAAATTGGATATGGTCATCGGGCCCCACAATTTCACCTTGACATTCCAGATCATGGAAATCCAACCCGCTTATAGCATGCTTCTAGGACGGCCTTGGATCCATTCAGCGGGAGCCGTCCCCTCTTCCCTGTATCAGTGCCTCAAATACGTTAAGGACAATGCCCTCGTCACAATAAAGGCAGAAGAAGCCTTGATCTTGGCCAAGTATGCATCCGTGCCTTACATCAAAACTGCCAAAACCTTGGAGAGCTCCTTTCAAGCCTTCGAAATCGTCAACGCGGATTGGATCGAGGAAGGATCCCCCATTTTCGAAGCCTCAAAATCTGAAATGACCGAAGCAACCACTAAGTTTATACCAAAGGGAAATTTCCAATTGGAAAATGGCTCGGCGCCAAGTTACAAGGGTCGAAAGGCTGGGCAGCTCCGAAAAGCTTCGGAGACCGCTTTGGTTTAGGGTACCAACCTAGCAAGGCCGATTTTGCCAGAATTGCCCAAGAAAAGAAAGAAAAGCAGCTGGCTAAGCTATTTGGACGTTCTGCGCCAGATGGCAAAATACAAATCCCCCATATCAGAACCACTTCACGGCCGGCACCATCAATGAAAGTCCGATCAAGGTATCAGACCTCCGTATCTGTACTCTAGGAGAAGAAAAATCGTCGCCTGGTTCAGTTATTTTCGTAAAGAAGTCAGGGGAGTCTGTGTGCAACTAGACCATCACCATGCTTCCGGATGTCTCTCCATAATTACTCCTTTTAGAAAAATATATGTTTGCACGTTTTCTTACGAAAACATTTTTGTAGGAACTCACGTTCCCCTTTTGTTAAAAATCAAATATATATGCAATTTTCATTTTACGCATCTCTTCTTTCCGCACTTTTAATTTCAAGATGAGTGTTAGTTCGGATTGTCTTGATAAAACCTATGTCTTTACTGGCGAAGAAATTGTCGTCACCACCGAAGATAAGGTCGAAATTCCCTGCGAATTGGCCCGTTTACTGGAAAGTTCAGAAAAGGAAATAACCCCTCATCGGGAGGAATTGGATGCAGTAAACTTGGGGGCAAGCAATGAGAGTCAGAAGTTGGTCAAGATCGGAACTACCTTGGATACGACTCAGAGGGAAAGATTGGTTTCCCTCCTCAAAGACTACTCGGACGTATTCGCATGGTCGTACGTCGATATGTCAGGTCTTGATCCCGGGATAGGTGAGCATCACATCCCATTAAAACCTGAGTTTAAACCTGTCAAACAAAAGCTTGAAGAAAATCATCCAAAAATGGTAGTCACTCACAAACACTAGCATGACATGCTTCCTTTCGCACTGCATGCTTACCGGATAGCAACTCGGACGCCCACAGGGGCAACTCCCTACGCATTAGTTTATGGCATGGAAGCCGTCATCCCTCTGGAGGTAGAAATCCCTTCTCTCAGAATCTTGGCGGAATCAGAAGTAGAAGAATCAGATTGGGCGAGAGTGAGGTACGAGCAGTTAAACCTCCTTCCCGAGAAACGCTTAGCCGCTATCTGCCATGCGCAATTGTATCAGCAAAGAATGGCCAACGCTTATAACAAGAAAGTGCGACCTCGCAAGTTCCAGGCTGGGGATTTAGTATTGAAGAAAATTCTCCCTCATCAGGAGGCTAGTCAAGGAAAATGGGCCCCAAGGTACGAGGGCCCATATCTAGTTAAAAGTGCATTCTCGGGGGGTACCCTAATGCTAACCAATATGGACGGAGAGGATCTACCAAGACCAGTAAATGCCGATGCTGTCAAGGTATACTTCGCCTGAAGCGCCACGGACTGTGCATCTTGCCGAATCAAAGACATAGGGTTTTATCATGACAATGCCAATCAAATGTTTATCCTGAAATTAATAAAATGAGTTTTTTCAGGAGATACTTGTTGTTTTAAAACTTTCTTTCATTTTTTCTTAAAAATCGTGAGATGACAAAAGGAGGCATGACATAGATGGCTCCCTAGGAGTAGTTCGAGCCATAAGGCATGACACTTAGACTAACGCCACTAATCAATCTTAAGGTTTTGCAGGGACATATTGTCTCATCTCGTCATCACGAGAGGACCAGGGAGTTCCCCTCGTAGCAGTTCCTGAATTGCCGCAGCAGGCCACCTTCAAGAGCGAATCAGGAAAGATTTTAAAAACCGTCACCATCTAAATTAAAAATTCTCTTTCCTCGCAGTACTACCAGCGTAGCCAGCAACCGGTCTCAAAGGACCGGATGCATCAAAAGGGGGACCACCCCGCGAAGCTATCATCCGATCATCTAGAGGATTGTCGGAGCCTTCGACACTCCTTAAGAGCTTAAAGACTATCCACCATCAGGATTCCGCAGCAATACTATTATCCAGTTCAAGCGAGGACTGAATGCTGGACCAAAGTCACAAAGCCCATCCTACGCCGGCCGAGCTGTCGGAACGCTAGCAACATCGGCTCCCATGTCCATTCACCTGTTCGGAGGAGCTCATCACTAAATGCCATGGTCGCCCAGCGCACCTTTGCAGGCAGAACTCCCTGAGAAAAAGCACGACGAAAAGTTGTCCTCCTAAGACCACAATCAACATACTTAATGCGGTCTTGTTCGAGAAGTTTCTCAACGTCCACACCATGATCAACACGGTGAAGATCAATCCTTTAATTGAGGGACAACCGGAATGCCAGCATCACCCGCGCCAAGGCAGGAGCTGCGACAAAGCATCTAAAGCAAAGCTATCATCAACCAGCATCCGATGCAACTTACACTGCAGTGACCCACGGATGGCCCGTCTAAAAGGGAGAGCTTAAAACTCATCAATCACATTACTTTTGCTAAACATTATCTCGCATTTACTCCTTATTTGTTCTCGGCTTACCTTTTTCAGGAAACTAGGTCGCCCCCATCTGTTGCCTGCATAAGACTGGTAAGCAGGCGCCCTTGCAGCCTCGCTGCACATTCTAGGGACAGAGGGTTTTCCCCTTTATCCCCGAGCAATCACGAAACCAATCAATGAAGGTCCGGCAAGGACCGGTAAGCAAATGAACAGAATACGGGTCTCGTCCTTACTCCGACCTAGATCGGCGGTTCCCGCAAAGCAGCTGAAAAAGAAACCAATCAGAGCATCTAAGCAAGGCATTCCTGAGCTGGGACCACGCCGCAGGCACTCTCGAAAACTGGGCTAAGGAAAGGGAGAATCCCTGGACTTATGTCATTTTTATTTTTAAATCAATCTTTCTCGTCTACTCCGTTGTCCCCTCGTCATTTCGCAGGGACGCGAATCATCCCATTGTCATCCGCATAAAGCTCGTGGAAGACGCCCTTGCAGCCCCGCTGCACATTTCAGGGGAGTCCATCTTTCTCCCCCCCCCCCCCCCCCCCCCCGCCCCCTTTCATTAAATTTATTTTCATTCCTGCGTTTGGTTAAGCTTTAATTTAACGTACGGTCGTCTGGCCCACTGGGGGCAACCCTTTAGGTTCTCGTTGAACTCTTGCAAATAGGTCATCCCCCGCGTCCTAGCTTTAAACTATCAATCAATCGAAAATCAAAGTCAATCAAAATCCCTTATTAGCCCGGCTAAAACAAAATCCATACTACTCTCCTAGCATATTCATGCATTGCATAGGTCGGGAATGATCAATCCCTCTGTTAAATAAAGCATCCATCAAAATTGCATGCCATGCATGGTCTTACTTGCTTGCTCTTATATCCACGGTTTGCTCCGACGTAAGCAGTCACAGACAAATCCCGGTAAGCATTTTCGAGCCATCGCGCCTTATCCTTCATGAGTGTAAGTGCCTGACTAGGTACTAGTTGAATTCGCATAATATCTAGGGTACATGTGCAATTAGACATGGGATAGCAATAAAATGACGTGGGACTTTTATGATCTTCTCCATTTTTCATTTTTTCCTTCTTTCTACCACATATGCCATCACTCCTACCAAAACCTTCACTATCACTCATACCCCGGGAGCCAAGAAGCAGTTTCAGCTAAGATTGACAGCCGGAAGTAAAAGCACGCCAAGTTCAAGTACACGACGAAGGAGACGGAAAAGGTCACCAAAAGATTGCTAAGAGCCATCACCGAAGAAAGACCAAAAAACCCGAAGATGAAGGCCGAGGCCTTAAGCCAAAATGAGAAGAGATCAAGACAAAGGTTGTGTTGGCTCTGCTCTGTTGCATTTCAAAACAAATCAAAAAGCGGGGGAAATAAAAATTAAAAAAAAAAAAAAAAAGAGAGGAAAAAAATGGGGGAGGAAAAAAGAAAAGAAAAGAGAGAGGGGAACGGAAATAGTCTTTTTATTTTTTTATTATTATTTTCGTTCGAGCTTTTATTGGACACGAGTAAGTTCGCTCGGACAATAGCTTGAATTTGAAATGTTTTCCATCAACTAGTTGCTAGCTTTTTTTCCGTTCACAACGGTCTACAGCGTTTCGTGTAATTTTCAGTGTAACGTCATTATTTTTCCGTCCGAACGTTTCACATTTTTGAACGAGAAAATAAACGCGTTAAATGAAAAATTCTCGTCATTCGCTGTAGACGGTTAAACTCGTCGTATTTTTCTCTACGCGCTGGTACCTTCAGCTCGAAAAGTCTGAACGTTTGCTCGCAGGAATCGACTTTGTCGTTTTTGATAATTAACAGTTTTGTCGTTTTTTTGAAATTAAACTCGGTATGTTTTGAAATAAAATTCGGGCTTCGTACGGTCGAGACGCTGTCGAGGAGACGAGCGTCTCGGTACGAAGATCATGAGAAACAGCCACAGCTGGCCGGAGCTTGGCCGCCGGCAGTAACGCCGACGACCAAGGAGAGGGACGATGAATAGTGCCATGCAAGGCCTATTCATCCGTCCTTGATGATGGGCTTGGCCCGTCACCATCCCTTTTTTATTTTCATGGGCCAGGCACTATTCCTGACCCATTTTCATTTTCCATTCATTTTTCAAACTAGGTCCAGCCCATTTTCGCTCTTTCTGAGATTTCGGATCGCGCTGTTTTCGTAAAACTATTTCATATGCTTCGTATGATTATTTTTCTATCAACTGTTTAATTTTCTGTACTTATCAACTATTTAAATTATTCGCACTTTAAATTTCCGCAATTTACTTTCGGCAATTTAAATTCAATCATTCGTTTTACCGCCTACATGGTTGGTCGCATTTTAATTCTCGTAAATATCAACTGCTTTAATTTTTCGCAAGCTGCTGGAAATTCTTCCACAACATCAACTGTTTTAATTTTCTGCAATATCAACTGTTTCAATCTTCCGCAATATCAACTGCTTTAATTTTTTGCAATATCAATTGCTTTAATTTTCTGCAGTATCAATCATTAAAATTTCTGCAAATCGTCAACTGCTGTAAATTATTCTGCAAATCATTAACTCAGCATTTAAATTTCGTATGCGTCAAATCCGTCATTTCTCGCATGCAATCAACTCAGCATTTAATTTTCGTATGCGTCAAATCAATCATTTCTAGCATGCAATCAACACAGCATTTAATTTTCGTATGTGTTAAATCCATCGTTTCTCGCATGCAATCAACTGTCATCATTTAAATCTCGTATGCGTCAAATCTATCATTTCTCGCATGCAATCAACTGTCATCATTTAATTTCCTGTAAGTATCAAACTCAGCATTTAATCCTCGTATGCGTTAAATCCATCATTTCTCGCATGCAATCAACTGTCATTTAAATTCTCGCATTCATAAAATTGTTTATTTATTTCTCGAGCTATCGCTAACACTCTCACTTTGTAGGGTTAAAATTCAAGCTTCGCTCGAAAGTACGCCTTTCGATTCCTTTTTATTTATTCGATGCTTTCCGTAAATATCAATCGTACGCATGATATATAGAATTGCTAGAACTAAAATCAACTCGCATGAACAACGTGTTTAAAGATTTGCTTAAAATGCCATGTTCATATGATTTTAAATTCTCGCTTATATTGACTGCATGTACATGGCGACTTTCGATCCCACATCAGTTTATCATTTCAAAATCTATCATTTAAATTTTTACTCTGTTAGCAATCCATGATAGAATCACGTAGTAATTTAATCATGCATGGCCCGATGATGAAATAGAGGGCGCTCATTCAGTCTTTTAAAAAATTCAGTCCCATCATGTTACGGTCAGGAATAATCAATCGGTCTTGATAAACGATAACCCCGTCCGAAAGACGTTAAAACGGTAACCCCGTCCAACGATTAATTATTCCTGAACGGTCACGATCATAGAAAAGACTAAAGTGACGATCCCCTTTTCAAAAAACGCATTTTTATCAAAAACCTTTTTAAACACCTCTCTCATCAACCGGTAACCATTTTCGGATGTGACTCGGGTGCCTAACACCGTCCCGAGACCATAATATGACCCCGGACCTTTTGTCTGGGGTCCAGACCCCTTTTTTATGCCTTTAGTTTTTTATTTATTATATTTCTTATGCCATGACGATTAAGGTTCCCTAAACCTAGCAACCAAATTAGGGTGGCGACTTCATTGCATGTTGCGAGGCGTCTATTTACGCTGAGCATCGTAAGGTCTCAAGTTCGTTGCATACTCGTGAATATTTTCATTTTCGGGGGCGCGATAGAGGCGTCATGGACATCGATCTTGGCTTTTGCTGTCCTAAGGAATGGTCTGCCCAGGAGCATGTCCGAGGCTTTGACAGATTGGGCATCCTCCATGTCAAGCACGTAGAAGTCAGCTGGGTATATGAAATCTCCAACCTGCACCAGAACATCCTCAATAACACCCTCGGGGTGGATGATAGATCGGTAAGCTAGGTGGATCGTGACCCTGGTGGACTTGAGTGGGCCTAGGCCTAGACTATTGTATATCGTCAAGGGCATGGCGTTGATACCTGTACCTGAATCACACATGGCTTTGCCAATGTCAGTAGTGCCAATTTTGCAGGGGAGGGTGAACATACCTTTGTCTTCGCACTTGGGCGGTAGCTTTCGCTGGATAGCAGCCGAGATGTTCCCACCTACGCAAATCTTTTACACACTTATCATGTTATATTTGTTAGCACACCAATTTTTCAAAAAATTAGCATAACGAGGAACATTTTTAATAGCCTGCAGCAAAGGGATGTTAACTTGCACTTTGTTAAACATCTCAAAAATCTCATGGTCCTCATTATGCTTCTTAAAGTTGACTAGCCTTTGAGGGAAAGGCAGCTCAAGGATTTTATGGATGTATTCTTGAGTGAGCTCGTCTGGTTTATCACTCTTTTTTGGGGAGCCCCTTGGAGATCGGATGCAAGTCTACCATGACATCATCAACTTTGGGTTTCTTTGCTGGAAGTTGCTTTTCTTCTATCTTGGGCTCAGGCTCGGGCAAGACAGTTTGTTCGGTGTCGAGGCCTGGATGCGCAGGCTCAGGTATTTCAGCATCTAGGCCTAGATGTTGATGTATTGTCGAGGGCAGTTGAGTGCCGCTGCGGAGTGTCATGGCACATACATTGTACTTCGGGTTAGCCTCTGTTTGCCCAGGAAGTCTGCCCCCATTCTTCAATTCTTTCATTTCGGCAGCCATGATACTCATTTACTTTTGCAAATCCGCAACAACATTCTTGAGATGAGATGCTTCATCAACCGATGGATTAGAAGAAGATTGACCCTGATGGGCCTGATATTGGTACTGCTGGTTGGTGGGGTAGTTGTTGGGCCTGGGCTGGAAGTGTTGTAAGTTCATGGGAGGAGGGTGATTTCTATACTGATTCTACTGGGGTGGCTAACTAGGGCAAGACACCTGCGGGTTATTTGCCCCACTAAAATTGAGATGTCACCACACTTGATTGTAATTCTGGCCGTATGGAGTTTGGTTGTAGTTACCCATGACACTGACTTGGATTTCTTTAGGAAAAATTTATCTTTATTTCACAGATCTAAATTTTCATAATTTATTGTGCACTAATTTAGTAGTCGCATTATGATATTTGGTATATATATATTTTTTTTAAATCTCATCACTAGCTAAGGCTTCAAGTAATAATTCGGCTTTTGTGGTGAATTTAATAATAATAGATCCCTCCATTTAATTTCCGACAAATTTTATCACCACACAAGTGAATATAGATAGCTAGTGGTAACAAAAACTCATTTAATAAAGTGATTCAATTATCATCACTATACATTTCAAGTTCAGCGGGATACCATAAAGTTTAATTATTTTAAACATCCCATTAATCAAGTAATGAGGTAAAATTAATCAAGTAATGAGGTAAAATCCTCATTTTCATCTTTCTCCATTAAGAATAAATAAATGCACATTTTAACCCAAAGGAATACTTATTAACTCGCAATTAAAATATTTTTAAAAACTATTTTCCTTTTGAGTTATTGATTAAAGAGTTACAAAAATATGTCATTTATTACCCCCATTAATTTTAAATTTAAATAACTATTCTCTTACAAAAATTTCATAAACTCATTTAAGTATAAATATCTAAAATCTAAGGCTACGTTTCACAACTCAAAATTTTCTATTTTTAGAAAACAGTAGAAAATTTTCTGAAAATGGAAATTTTGTTTCACTGTTACAGTACATTTTCTGTTTTCCAACTTTCATTTTCCAGCCTTAGAAAACTCGAAATCGTATTCACCTAACAACTATTTCTTATTTTTTTGAAAAACAAAAGCTACTACTTTTGTTAAATCAATTTTATTTTAATTAAAAAATAATGCTAATATTTTTTTGAAAAAAAAATTAATAAACAAAATAGTAGCCTATTTTAAGTTTGTTAAAGATCAAATATAAATATGCTAAATATATTCATGTCTAAATTAAAAAGCATAAGCCATTTAGGGGCTCTTTAATTTTGGAAAATTTTCAAAAAAACTTTCCAAAATCTGTTTCATAGCAACATGTTCCTAAATGGAAAATTTGCTGAAAATTTTCCAGTTTTGCAATTGGAAAACAGTTTTCAGAATTAACACTACAAGTTTAGAAAATTCTGCAAACGCCATATTTGAAGTTTTCCAAATTTTCCAAAAAAATACCGATCCTTATTGTTAATCTAAAAAAGAAACAATGTTATTTTATACATGTCTACCCTCGTAATTTTGATATGCTAAATCTATTCAAGTTAAAAATCAAATATAAATATAATATTTCCGGTCATTAAAATAAAATACATATAAAATAGTCTTGAATTATTTACTACAAATTTGAACATTCAAAACATACTTAATTTAACTTGTTACTTATTCATATTCTAACAATTATTACAATTAGCCCATAATTGATCTACAATATCTTCTCTCATCGCATTCATTAGTTGTTGTTGGGACATATCCACTTGAATACCTTCTTGCGTCACAATAGCTTCGTTATCGTTTAAATTTTGCTGACCTTCTATACTATGTTCTGTGAATATTCGATCAACTCTATCTTTCATTCGAATAAAATTGTGTAGTGTACAACAAGCTAGAGGTATTTGTCTTTGACGACGAAGAGGATAATTTGGAATAAACTTTAAAATTGGAAATTTGACCTTCAGAACGCCAAAAACCCTTTCAATCACATTTCACTTATATAATTGATGTGAGATATTCAACTAATTTAAAATATCTTTTGATTATTACTTTAATTTTTTTTATTAAATAAATAACTAGGGAAAAATTATATAATACACTCAGTATTCTAACTAGGTATGCACTCAAATTAATAAGATGGTTACACGTGAACGAATTTTTTAGAATTTATTCCAGCACTACCTAAGTTTATAGTATTTTCAAAATTTTAAATTTTAAAATTATAGTAACAAACACTCCAAGTGTATTATATAATTACTTGTAACTAACAGAGAAAAGGTTGCTAAGTCAAATATTCCACTAGTAGCAAATTTCCAAAGAAAAAATGTAAATCAATTTTTGTTTTCCGTAAAGAAATAAAAAAACATTTACCTAAAACACATTTAATTTGTCAAAAACTAAAATAAAATGAGATTCTTTTTTATAACAAAAAATTTAAACGTTTTATTTTTTGAAGAGAATAAAAAGATGTAACTCATAGTCATTGGTTGCTGTCTTTTGATAACAAAGATAACAATAAATACTCGAATTCAGATTTGAATCTTATCTCTATCTATAAAAAAAGAAAAGAAAAAGAAAAAGAAAATTGAAACATAAAAAAAATGCAGGATACAGTCTAAAACGCTGCGTTTGTTGAAACAGACGGCATCGTATCGACTTTACCAGAACCTCCCTAAAACCCTAGTAGTTGATTGTTGCACTTTCATACTCCTCTGCTCTTCTTCTTCTACACAATTCTCTGTGGTAATTACTAATTATTGTCATCATTTAAGAAGGTATGAACATGGAGGACGACAGGGAACAGAAGCAAATTCAAGCACGGTTCGTCACAAAGCTACAGCCTCCTTACAAAGCACCCAATACCTCCATTGTCATACCTTCTAACCTCACCCGCTTTGGCCTCTCCAACGTCCTCAACTCTCTGCTCAATGCCCGTAACATCATTGCCCTCTTCTCTAAAGTGTCTTACTTTGGTTCATTTGCTTGTGTTTTCTTCTAAAGTGTTTTACTTTGATGGTGTATATGAGTTTGGTGTGGGCTTTTTCTTATTGTATTTCTAAAGTCTTAATCATTTGAGCCTGTTTGCATAGTTTGACTTAGGGTGGATTGTGGTTATGATGGGCAGGGAATCCTGAGTGGGAGTCTCAGCCGTTTGATTTTCTAATCGATGGGGAGCTTGTTCGTATGCCACTCGAGCAGTTTCTTCTCGCAAAGGGAATTTCCGCGGTAATTTAGCTCATCTCTGTTTCAGTTAGTGAACATATAGCTACAGCCTAAAAGAATGATGGATTTTTGCGATATGGTTGTTTTTTCTTTTTATGATCCACTTACTACAATGTGGAACATATTACAGGAGAAAATACTGGAAATTGAATACATTAAGGCTGTGGCGCCAAGGAAAGAAGAGGAGCCTTCTTTACATGACGATTGGGTTAGTGCAGTCGATGGTTCTTGTCCTCGGTAAGAATTTGTGGTTTATTTCTTGAGAATGTTTTGCTGTGGTTCTCAAAATTTGAATTTTTCAACGTCCTGCTGTCTTTTGATGTGGACAGGTGCTCTTATATTTCATATGATATTTTGTATTAGGGTTAGTTTATAATTGTTGTTGTAGAGTTTGATGGATCCATTAGCTTATAGGTTAATGCTAAGGTGTGTCATGGGACACTTAATAAGGTGCATTTCAGAGTGTGTTAATGAGTAATGTTTCTATAAGTTCTTAAACGAAACATTCCAAATGGATATGTGAAAACATTAGAGTGGTTGGTTTCAACCTTAAAGATGATCTTGGGCACTGGTTAGCTGGAGCCTATTCTTGATAATTGAAGTTGCCTTTACATTTATGTTGAAAATTGACCAGAAGAGCTCACATAGAAGTAATGTGGACTTTTAGTTGCTTTCAGCTTTTGAAAGCCAGGTATAACTGTGCTCAATTTCTGAATAGGTGCACTTTGCTGTTCAACGGGAGATTAGCCTGGTTTGTCATGCTGCCATTTGTTTTTGTATATGATTGCATAAGAATATTTATGCTGGTCACATGACAGCTTCAAATATCTTAGAATGAGTCACCCATCGTATAACAGAGGAGTCAAGAGAATCAGATTACTGTTGTAAAACAGTCGTTAACTGAATTAGGTTGATTAGATAACCCTTCTGAATCCTGTAGTCACCTGCGTAGTGTGAATGGCTTTGCCTTTGACTCAAATAAGATGAGACCTACGCACCAGGAAAAGTACTACCTCTCATTTCTCTGGGTATCTGCTAATTAAAATATTTTGAGAAGTTCTCTGACTAAACACCGTAATGATGCTTTGGAACTGGAATATCCTAAACTAAGTGGACTGACTATACCATATAGTTGATATGCATAACAGAGCGCATAGCAGAGAGCATTTACTTTAATAATGAAACAAATTAAAAGGATGGAACTCTGTGGGAAATGTTCACTTGATTTTGGCAGGCTGGATACTTTAATTCTTGTCGCACACTTTGCTATACCATGCCAGATTATAGCCACCAATTCATTGTAATCATGACTTGACGTGTTCATGATTTATTTCTTGTAACCCTGGTAGAAGTAGCAGCAATTTTTAGAACCTACTTTAATTTGTAGTTTTTGGCAGGTTCATTTTGACGGGGTGCTATGATGGGTTTGGAAGGTAACTCTGAATACAAGTTCATTTTGACATTACATATCTTATCATGCTCATTATGCTTCATGCAATTTTTTGTTCTAATACTCACCAGGGTATGGAAATCTGCCGGGGTGTGTACTCATGTGCTAGAAGGACACAGTGATGCAATTACTTCTGTCAGTAACATTAACCCAGAAGGTAAAGGAAAATTGAATTCTCTCTTCTCGCTAGGATTAGTTATATGAGCCGTTGGAATTTTTAGATGTACTAGGTCATGAGGCAAACTGTATTATAAGACTAGATCTGTAATCTATGTTTGTCAACTTCTTTGATCACTCACTGCGTTTTGATGGTGCGTTGTTTCTAGCTCCCAATGAACCCAAATTCCATGACAATAATTAGCTGTCAGTCAATGAAACCTACATAAAGATACAAATTATGTAATTTCATTTCTGTTTTAGAGGCCATTCATCTTCATTTTAATTTCCAGATGTCTGTATCTAGGTAGGTAATTCTTGTCAATTAGTTAGAGATACCTTGTGCTTCATTTGCTCAGTTCTAGAGAGTCCTTTGGTTAATGTTTTATTCAAGTGCTGTATGGTCAACTTAAAGATTCTTCTTTACTGCTTCATGTTTATATGTCCATTTATTGAGTTTTACTGCATGTGCAGCTGGGAATACTGTTACTGTGGCCACTGCCTCAAAAGATCAAACTCTGAGGTTATGGAAGGTAGTTGGAAAAAAATGATGCTTTTAATATCTTGAGTTGTCCTCTGACTAATTAATGCATTGTCCTTTCTGTAAAAGTTTGATACAGAGGAGCAAGCAAATTATCCTACAAAGATCAGAGCCTTCAAAATTTTGCGCGGGCATAATGCATCTGTACAAAGTGTTGCAGCACAGCCTTCTGGAGACATGGTCTTTTTTTCTACTGCTTTCAATCTTATTGATAATCACATTCACAGGCTTATTCTTAAGCTCATATCTTCTTTATTTTTGGTCATGAATAACTTAGATTTGTTCTGGTTCTTGGGATTCCACAATCAACTTGTGGCGGACAAGTGAGTCGGATGCAGATGGTGATTTAGTGTCAATTAAGAAGAGAAAAGTAAAAAATGATGCTGAGGAAGCCCAGTTGGAGGTATTGTTAAGTCATCTGATTTGCCTTTTGTGAGCATATAAATTTGAGGAGTTAATTGCTATTTTAAATTTTAGTTGGAGTCAGAAACATCTGCTCTTAAGTTTGTGGTCATGTATGCACTGTTGCTGCGTTCTTCCTTTTACGTTGCTTTATTTGTGATCCTATATATGAGGCAAGACATTTCTCCCATAGCAGAAGAGAGTTAACTTGTTTTGGATAACTTGTTTTGGATAGTGTGATTGTGATTGATTAGTGGCCCTTATTTTGAAAGAGCAGTTTCTTGGAATGGTTCCAGAATCCCGCCCCCCACATAAGCATAATTTTATTAAAGTAGACGCACAAGCTCTGTGCTACTAATCTCCAGATTTTATTTTAAAGGATACAGCACTTGTTGAAATGTATTTATTCTAATTTATTCTTGTATGTTGGTTTATTCTTCCTTAGCTTTTATGGGCTCAAGATGCTTACTAAGAGTTTTAGATTTCCTGTTGATTATTTAGTCTGATTGTTTATGGATATCTATTGCATACAGGGGGGAGCAATGACCACATATGTTGGCCATACACAATGTGTGTCCTCTGTGGTTTGGCCAGAACATAACACAATTTATTCTGCATCATGGGATCATTCTATTAGGAGATGGGATGCTGAGACTGGCAAAGATTGGTCGAACATAGTATGTGAGGATGTTCTTAGATCATCATCTCTCTCCCTCCCCACCTCATGTGCATGTGTTTAGGGAAAGGTTATGCGACTTTTAAAGTTTAATTCTTAATTTTATCTTATTTGTAGTTCTGTGGGAAAGCCCTTAACTGTCTTAATGTTGGAGGGGAAGGTTCTGCTCTCCTTGCTGCTGGTGGTTCTGACCCAATCCTTAGAATATGGGATCCACGAAAACCAGGTTTGTTAAATGTAATTATTTTCATCTCTTCCTCTCTCTTAGACATGCCTTCTAATCTAAATACCATTGTAACTTGTAGGAACTTCTGCCCCTGTGTATCAATTCTCCTCTCACAACTCTTGGATTTCTGCATGCAAGTGGCATGATAGATCTTTGTTTCATTTACTTTCTGCATCATATGATGGAAAAGTTATGTTGTGGGATCTAAGAACTGCGGTATGCAATTTCTTCACTTAGAATGTTCAACTATGATTGTAGCATTATTTAAGCATAGAATCAAATAGAATGAAAGTGTTCCTGAAATGTTCATCTTCTGTTGCAGTGGCCTCTGGCTATTATTGACTCGCACGAAGACAAGGTATAACATTGGCATTTACATCCTTCCATGTTTTGCTTGGGGAAAGTGAATTCAGTTTTTCATTTCTGGTGGTACATGTATTTCAGGTACTGTGTGCTGACTGGTGGAAAGGTGACAATGTCATCAGTGGTGGGGTGGACTCAAAGCTCCGCATAGCTTCTGAAACTTCTGTGCTCTGAGCCTGAGGTAAGAGATGCCGTTCTCTTTGTTTATTTATGTTCATTATTTGAATTTCGGTTTAAGTTTTTACTCATCCTTTCACTTTGGTCCTTCATTTTCTGTTTCTGCTTTCTTTTTTGTTTAACCAAACAATTTCATTTTTTCACCTGGACAGTTCTTGTTTTAAGCCAATCACCTACCTAAACAGTCGAGTGCTTCTTTTTTTTCCTGTGTGGTAGTTCCAAATGAAAGAGTTTAAAAAGACATTCACTCTTAGGCCAATGATGCTTTTCAAGCTATAATTACCTTTCTCTCAATGATTGCTCAGTTAGGGTTAATATTCAACATATTCCGGTGTTTTACTTATCTATTGCTCACTCCTTCATGGATGATGATGATGATGAGAGTTGAGATGATGAGGACAACATGCTATGCTTGTTAATAATCTAACCTAAATAAATTCGATGACCAGGCTAATGGAAACTCTCTATGCAGCATCATCCACTGTCCAAGATCCCATGCAGTATTTTCGGAAAATGCCATGGTCTTAGTCCATTAGATCACCTCGCACCGTCTTCATCCGAAGATACGAGCAAGGCTAATATCCGAGTTTGATGGTATGACACTGCTGCGAAGTCTTGACAAAAATGAACATGCTATGTTTCAGTCTTTTGTTATTTGTTTACTCTAACCTTATAAGGGGAAGAGCTGGTTGAACAACTTATGCTAATGCCAATTTTGTCCAAGGTGCTTAAAATGAGTGTGAATAGTGAGGGCACACATTTTCCTTAGCATTTTAGTCTAGACTATAGATTGAACTGCTGTTGTAATTGCTTCAAGACAATGGTTATTTTATCAAACTGGACACAAATTTTCATGCTGAATTAAATAATGCAATTCACCGGAAATAAGAACAGGCTGTATCAATTCAGTGGAGCATCATTGCTAGTTGACATGTCGAGAGTATTTTAATAATTTTTTGAATTGGCGGATCATTGGCCATATGAATAAAGTATAAAGTAATTAAACGAAATGACAATTGAGATTAATATTTTAAGCGAGATGGGTACAGACAGTATCGAGCAAAGTTTTAAAAACCGAATTGGACAGTCAACTGAAAATGAAAATTTTATGGTTTAATCAGGTTCGACCGAGTTGACTTATTAGATCATTTTGAACCGTTCACACATTGAACTGTTCAATCTTAAATAATAAAACTGGATTGAACTGGTTGATTCAATGTTTATAATGAGTCCGCCCATCAAATTTTCCATATTTAAAAAAAAATAAAAAAAAAATAAAAAAAAAAATAAAAATAAAAATTGCAAAACCACGTCGTTTTGGTTGGGTGACATTGACCCAGTTGGGTCAATAGCGGGTCGACTGAGTCGCTGGTTTTGTAAAAGTCAATTAGATCGACTGGTTTTTTCTAGTTCATATGTAGATCCGGTCAGATAGCTGAATCGAACTAAAAATCTAAATTTCACGGTTAAATCTCGACCGATCCAGTTTAGTTTTTAAAAATATGGTACCGAGAATAAAATTGAGAATAAAACCGCGACGCTTATTACGACGAGATTACATACAATTAAATGTTTTCTTTTTGTTTAGGGTTTTTTTATTTTAATCTTAGAGAATTGAGAAAGCGAAGCAAATCTATAAAAGTTCCATAGCTTTAGCCATCAGAAAAGCTCGTTCACTTTAAAAAGTAGGTAGGACAACGTGTTAACCCGTGACTTTTACTTGCCCAGTCCCACACCACTTCCCTTCCACTATCATCACGATCCATTAATTTTTCCAAACTAAAAACAATTGATAAAAATAAAAAAAATAAAAAATAAAAAATAAATCCAATTGATATAAAAAAAACTTAAAACCAAGACATTTTTTTTAATTAAAAATCAAAACAAAATTAATTTCAATACATAGTATAAAAGAAACTTTTGATTTAAGGGAAATGTTTTGCAATCCCAAGTGTCCTTGAAAAGCTTTAGCGGGAAATAAATTTCATTTTAAGATTTATTTTTATTGTTCATTTTATTTGTATTTTTAATCTTAAACTTACTTAATATTGGAATGGAAGAAGTCATTTGATTTGCACAGAAGTAGTACTAATAAGACAAAAATTGATCTGGAAACCAGAAATACGAAAGTACAATTAAAGTAAAACTCTGCTCTAAAAAATGCCATTACCTTTGATTGTAGACTTGTAGTACATTCCTTCCTCCTCTTCAATTCTCAATCTCTCCATCTCTGACAAACTCATACAATGAAACCCTTTTGATGTATCGGTCTCCATTTTATGCAGGTAATGTGCATTTCCCATCTCATTTTCGATTACTATATCTAACTCAGTCACTCCTTTTCTTTCCATGCTTTTGTTCCCTTACTGATCCAAATTATTAGTTCCTCAACTTGCATAATCTTTTCTGTCGTTGGGTTTCATTTTCTTACATTTTAATGGCTAAAGGGATCGTCTTTTAGTGGTTTCCCTATTGTTCATCTGTATTGCTGGCAACTGACATTAGCATAGTGATAATGATGGTGGCTTCCTATTTTTCAATTTGTTCTTTTTCTCTTGTTTTGTTTCGTAGGAGGAAGAAGATAAATGGAAGCCATTTTGTTGCCTGGAATCGTATTTGGGACTCTTCCCATCAGTCACCATCTCCTTCCACCATTGACAAGTGGCAGAAATGCTTCAAGTTTGCATCTTTTACGGCACCATCGTTTGATCTTTCCAAGTACTTGTGCAAAAGAAAGGTAAAATTTAAGCACACCCATCCAGTTTTTTTTGTGTTTTCTTATGATGGAATGCTGCTGAGTACTTTAAGGTAAGCTGAAACATCTTTTGGTTGTTTTTTTTTGAATTGGAAAGGAAACACCTGCATACTGGCTATCAGCTCTGTAAATCAAGGACTGCTGTTTTTTCAAGTACGGTAAGCATGGACTTTTCAGTATACCAATGATATGTTTTTGTCTCGGAGAGCACCCAAGTTGTGTAGGGCTTTTTGCAATTTTTATTTGTTTAAAGTTGTAGACATAATTTAAGTAAGAATGGGACTGTAGACGAAAGGTTTGATAACTATTGCCATTACTTTATTACCATCGTAGTGCGAATAGAGCAATTTTGGGCTTCCTTGGGAAAGAAATCTTGGAAAAGTTGCCATACCTACAGTCTGTTGGTTAGGTAGTTTTATTCTGTGGTTGATTTGATGTGGAAGCTGTGAAAATATATGCTGAGTGATGGAAGAGAGAATTCATGTATAGTATATTTCTTGGCAGGATGATTCTAATGAGACAGCTATCGATGCGGTAAATAAAGGGGATGGTCTGTCATCGAAAGGAACTGAAGCATTGACGAGTGCAGAAAATGAATTATTGGCAGCAAAGAAGGCACTTTCTGAGGCCCGTGCCAGACAGGAAGCAATTGAAAAGGAGAGGGATCAGTTGCTTGAAGAATTAGCTCAGTCTGAGGCTAAACAGCAGGAGTATTTGGCTAACATATTACGTGACAAGGAGCAAGCTGTTGCAGAACTTGAGGCTGCTAAGTCTCTGTTTGATGATAAGCTGCAAGAATCAGTTGAAGAGAAGTCCGTACTGGAATCCAAGTTGGTCCTTGCACAGCAGGATGCTGTTGAACTTGCAGTACAAGTTGAAAGGTTGGCAGAGATTTCTTTCCAGCAGGCAACAGCACACATACTGGAAGATGCAAAACGGAGGGTTTCAGCTGCTGAAACTTCTGCTGCAGAAGCTGCTTTGCAGATGGAAGAACAAATTAGAAATGCAACTGAAGGCACCATATTGTCAATTGCTGAACAATCAAAAGATGCTATAGAAAAGGCATTGGATGTGGCCGAGAAAGCTGGTGACTATGCAACAAGAGCTGTAGCAGTCTTTACCGATGGTACTAACGGAGTTGACGAGATAGCTTCTACACAATCTGAAAATATTAGGTTACATGGTATTCTGAATGATCTAAAGTCTCAACTGTTGGTAACAAAAAGTGAGGTTCATAAGTTGAAGATGGAGTCGGAACAGGTCCGTGCACAAGCAAAAGCCTCTGAACTCAGAGCCTATGATGCTGAGAAAGCTTTGCTTGAATTTCAGGAGACAAACAGGAAAATAGCTATCCAGCAGGAAGAGGAAATTAAGTCCTTGCTGGATAAAATAAAGAAAGATGCTGCAGAAAGAAAGAAGGCTGCAACCAAGGCTTTTATGGATGAGATAGAGTGCATAAAGGCTGCCATTGAAGCTGCCAAAGGAACAGTACGCTCAAGAGATGATGCCTACTCAAGGAGAGTTGAAGCCTTGCAGAGATCATTAAGGGCCTCTGAAGCTGCTTTAAGGAGATGGAGGCAGAGAGCAGAAATGGCAGAATCAGTTCTATTAAAGGATGTAGTGGATGAAGATGTCATTTATGTAGCTAATGGTGGGCGCTTAGACCTTTTGACAGAGGAAGATTCACAAAGATGGAAACTCTTAAGCGATGGTCCTCGAAGAGAAATACCTCAATGGATGGCAAGGAGGATCCGAGCTATCTGTCCCAAGTTTCCGCCCAGAAAGACTGATGTATCTGAAGCACTAGCATCAACATTTAGACCTTTGGAATTGCCCAAACCTGATGAGGTATGGTCCATTGCTAAAGAGAAGCCAAAGAAAGGGGATACACTTATTGAGCGTGTAATCGAGAAAGAAATAATAGAGAAGAAGAGAAAGACTCTAGAGCGGGTTCTTCAGAGGAAGACCATACAATGGGAGAGGACACCGGAAGAAACAATCTTAGGTTTTATTTGCTTTATTCTTTGAATTCATTCTCCCAAGTTTCAAATTAGAATGATTTCAGATGGTTGCTATATCTGACTCGGTAATGGTTTTTTCTTTTATACAGAGCCTGGAACTGGCACTGGACGTGAAATTGTGGTTAGTATGTAGTCCCTGTTTTATTACATGCCGTAAATAGTTATGTTGTGCTTGGCTCATGTCTTGATTGTGAAGAGTTTTCATCTGACGAATGTCTGGTCCTCGGACTATTTATCTTTATATTATATGCAATTTGCTAGATTTTCTTATATCATATCTACAAAATAAGAATCCACTTTGTGGAATGAATTTGTCATATGCAATTATGTGTTGCATTCAGGAATTGCATACCCTTTTTACTTGAGGTGGTTCTTAATTTGTTACTCTTGAAGTTTCAAGGTTTCAATTGGGAAAGCTGGAGAAGGCAGTGGTACTTGGATTTAGCTCCTAAAGCTTCTGATCTATCTCAATGTGGGATAACTGCTGTATGGCTTCCACCCCCAACGGAGTCTGTTGCTCCGCAAGGTTTATCTCAATTATTTATTTTCTTTATTTACAGTGTTGTCTTGTTTTATCTGTTAGACATGGGGATTATTTTCACCTTTAATATACATGGGTATTTCGGTTTCTAGTTTTGTACATCACTGTATGGTACTGCATATCTAGTTGACTGTTATTTCGCATTTTGGGAGTTGTCATTAGCATATCTTCTGGAGCCAATATTTCTGCCCTAGTGTTGTTCTATGGATTTGCTTATAATGTGCACATATCTTGTGAAATACTCAGACTTGACTAGCATTAAGTTCTTATAAATTATTTGATTAACATGCAGGTTATTTGCCTTCTGATCTCTACAACTTGAACTCAGCTTATGGTTCTTTAGAAGAACTCAAATACTGTATAGAGGAATTGCATTCTCAGGATCTGCTGGTACATTTTTTATTATCAGTTTTGCCAAAATTACTGATAAATAGTATTGTTTAAGGTGCAACTTGTAACTATTTTTGCCAGCTCGCATGTTCTATTTTATGGTTCTCTTTTTTTTGTTTTTTTTCCTCTCCAAGATATGAGAATTGGAGATTATTCTTTGATCAAACGGTGTGTTTGTTTTCATTTGCATCACAGAAATTACATTTTTTTAAGAAGCTTAAGTAAGTAAACGACAGTTAAATGGGTCTAATTTATGAAGTGATTATTCATGGGTGAGATACCTCTCTGCATTGAGGGTTGGAAAACAGGATAATTCTTTGTTGAAGGAAATAAGCAACTTGAAAGAAACAATTGTATCATTAAGTTTGTGCATATGACATAAACATACGCATTCCATGTTTGCTTGACTATAATTTATGCTTCTGTAATGGTATCATTCAAATTGATGTACAGGCCTTGGGAGACGTTGTGCTAAATCATCGATGTGCCCACAAACAGGTACCTGTTGCTTTTATAGATGCTTACTTTTTCAAACTTGAAAGGAAATTTTTTTGAACTTGACTTTTGAAGCTATCTAAAGTGTGATGGTTGTTCAATTATGAGAAAAGCAGATTTTTTTTAGATTTTTCAAAGCAGTCTTGTGCTCAATGTAAGAATATTTTTTATAGTTAGTACTCTTGTGGTTCTTTTTGATAATTTAATGTTCTCTGTGATTTCAGAGTCCAAATGGTGTTTGGAACATTTTTGGTGGGAAGCTTGCTTGGGGGCCTGAAGCAATTGTTTGTGATGATCCAAATTTCCAGGGCCGTGGAAATCCTTCAAGTGGTATGCAGACTGTAAAATTGGTTTTTGATGGAATGAAGCAAAAGCATAGTACAAGCATATGAACATGCAACAACAAACGGGTTGCAAAACATAATGACTCTCATGAAGACTGAGGATTATATTAATGTTTAAAATATACTATAAAATTTCCTTTTTCCAAAGATTTCTAACTTCTACCCTGATGGCCTTTTTGGTAATGTACTCTCATTCTATTATCCTTATCCAGTAAATTGTATATTTTCACTTTATTTTGTTGGAGGGGTATGGTCCATCTGGATGTTTCATTATTGAATTTGGCCAGTTAAGGAACTATGTTCTTGGTCGAAGACTCGAAGCAAATACCCACCTTCCAGTCCTTGTACCACTTCCTAGACCAGCTTTTTTTACTGCATAAATTATAAGTAACCATTGTGAATAATGAAGTATCAAAGCAAGTGCCATAATACGCAAGGCATTCTGTAACTTTCCATTGAACTTCAAAAATGTGAGTTTTTATTTTCCATGTCCTTAATATCCCATAACTCATCTGCAGGCGATATCTTCCATGCGGCTCCAAACATTGATCACTCCCAGGAATTTGTAAGAAAAGATATAAAGGACTGGCTAAATTGGCTTAGAAGTGATATCGGTTTTGATGGGTGGCGCCTTGACTTCGTAAGGTGAGTGCCTTTTAGTGGCTTTTTTTAAAAAAATCTTTGAGGCTTAAATCTATTGTCCATTGAAACTAAGTAAAATCCCTTCTCGTTTGTAGAGGTTTCTCTGGTTCATATGTCAAAGAATACATTGAAGCTTCAAATCCTGCATTTGCTATTGGAGAGTATTGGGATAGCTTATCTTATGAGCATGGTAGCTTGTGTTACAATCAAGGTAATCTTCTAGTTTCTGGATTTCTATAATAGATTTTCCCATTTAGTTAGGTGCCTTTGTTAAGGAAATTCTTATTTGATCAGAGCTAATGCATTGTTAGTAATTGGCTGCTGGTGATATCTGCCTTTTAGTTTCATTTTTTCGCAATATCATCCAAATTCTTAACTATGATTGACAAACATGTTAGATGATACCTGCCGTGCCATTGTGATAAATTGTGGCATTTATCTTGATTGATTTGCCTAATTTTACTTTTTTCCTTTTGATTACCTTTCTTATACGTACTCTATGCACAAAGGTTATCTGATCTTTGTTCCTTTTCTGAATGGTGCAATTTCAATTAAGAGGATAATTTCATTTTGAATGTAAAATAGGAGATTAGTATTCAATTTATATGAACGAATTGTATTTCCTTTGTTAGCTAGCCAACTTAGCTTCAGAGCAACTTAAACTTACTAATGTACGAAGATGCCCACTAAAAGTTAAGGTATAGACATTCTTGGTTGCGAGAGTCTGGACCTGCTGTTTGTTCACCTTGTATAGTATATATTCCACTTTACTCTGATAAAAAGGAAACTGCTATTTGTATTCTGCATCTCTTGGTGTTGTTGACACTTGACGTCACTCGATCCATCCTTTTCAGCTTATTGTAGTGTGGGTTTTCAGTATGTTTTTTGTTCTTTTAGCATATGTATAATAAGCCAAGATTTCTCATGTGCCTCTAGATGCCCATCGGCAGAGGATAGTGAATTGGATCAATGCTACAGGGGGTGCTTCTTCAGCATTTGATGTCACCACCAAGGTACCAGTGTGTGCTGAATTAGCATTTTCCTTGCTTATGTATTGTATGCTTATGAATAGTATGCACTTAGGAATATTGTGGCTGCCGCACTTCCCATTTTCCTTGCACCATGGCTTTCTTAGTAGAATTTTGACACCATATCATTGCATCTGCAAAATACTACTAGTTTTTCTCCAATTATGGAGATATAATTGATTAAACATTGAGTTCGGATCTGTTCCCCAATTATATGGAGCATAACATGACGAGGGCTTTGAATGCACGAGGAACGAGAAAATACCAGGGAAAATGCTTGGTAAAATAGCACGATTAATGAAGAATCAGTATTTCTTGAAAAATGTTGCATGAAATGATCTCTCCTCCAAAAACATCCCCTTCTTGGTGGTAGAAATATTATTCTATTAAGCTCTTTAAAGACCCGTAAGATTTATAACACCATGAGTGAGCACCTGGTTCGAAGATTGCAGGAAAAAATCAGTGTCACTTTCGCATACTCTCCTTGATGTAGCACTAAGAATTTTAAATAACATGATGAAAGGTACTGCTTTTGCATCTTAAAAAAACAGTAATTGCACACATGATTATAAAAATTGCTAAAATTTCTATCTAGAAAGAAAGAGAAGCAGTAGCATGTTATATGTTGTAAATTTTCCTAGTATATGTGTATGAAGCGAAGAGTTTTCAAAGTATCCGTTTCTCTGAGAAAAAAGAGAAGGGAACTGACAGCAGAACAGCTGAAATAGTACTAGTCTGCACGTCTGATTATATTATTTTACCTTTGAAAGTGAGATTTGACTGATGATTGCTGTCAAAATATACTTGAGCTGCGTATGTTCAATGTCCTGGGTTGCATGCTATGCCATTTCTGGATACTTAATTTTCCAAACTACCTATTCATATCATTTTGCAGGGAATACTGCACTGTGCTCTGCATAGCCAGTATTGGAGGTTGATAGATCCTCAGGGAAAACCAACCGGAGTGATGGGATGGTGGCCTTCCCGTGCTGTTACTTTTTTGGAGAACCACGATACTGGATCAACACAGGTCCTTCTCCTCTCTTTTCTGTCTGAAATATAAATCTGATATATATTGGCATTACGGCACACAGCATTCAGATGCTGTGCTCCTTTCGGAATTATTAGATCCTCTCTTTTCTGTCTGAAATATAAATCTGATATATATTGGCATTACGGCACACAGCATTCAGATGCTGTGCTCCTTTCGGAATTATTAGATTACTGATTCAATCGATCTCGCGGGTTCACAAGGGATCTTGCAGTGCACTTCACCAAACAAAACAATTAGCTGGTTGTTCCCATTCAAATATTCAATATTCTTTTAATTGTTTGGATGAGCTTGTGCATGAAAATTTCTGCTGGCACGAGTTGTACAAACCTAGAAGTTCTATGACTGCTGCGTAGTTACTGACAGCCTGCAGATCTTGTAACTTTCATGGATTCCTTTTCACCATTTCCTGATTGCAAAGTTTGATTGGATTCATAACATTGTAAAAGTGATTTATCACCTGATTTTAATTTATCCTGGTTTGACATTGAAACTATAGCATCAAAAGGTAAACCGATCAGTTTCAAATTGAGCTTGTTTGATTCCAATTATACTACTATCTATGACGCTCAGATTAAATGAAATGAACTTCCTTTCTTTCTTTTTTCCAGGGACATTGGCCATTTCCACGAGATAAGCTGACACAGGGATATGCATACATTTTAACCCATCCTGGAACGGTAAGTCTTGAGAATCCTTAAACAGTTCCGGTGTCTTTATGAATTGTCTTTTTCGTGTGTGACTAACTTTTAATACAAAAGAATTGCATTCCAATATATAAGCACTGGCTATAGACTTTTAGTTACCTGACATAACCTGTTCTGTTGTTTGATTTTTTCAGCCTGTAATATTCTATGACCATTTCTACGATTTTGGCATTCGCAATACTATAACCGAGCTGATTGAAGCTCGAAGACGTGCTGGTATCCATTGCCGGAGCAGTGTCAAGATATTCCATGCAAACAGTGATGGTTATGTTGCGCAGATCGGTGATACACTGGTGATGAAGCTTGGACAGTTCGATTGGAACCCGTCGAAAGAAAATAACCTGGATGGGAGCTGGCAAAAGTTTTTAGATAAAGGACTTGATTATCAATTATGGTTGAGACAATAATCTCTTCTTCCTTTTTCTTTTTTCCAGAAAAAAAGGGAGGAAATATAGAAACAATAATTATTATAAGTAGAAATCCCATTTCTATACTTTGTAATCATTGTATATGTATTGATCAATAAGTTTCTAGTTCATTATAATTGGAATTCTAGCAATATTGATGCATTTCTGTACCAAAAAAATAATATTATGTTATTGATGGATTCTGAGAAATTTTGGTTTTGTTTTTACCCCCTTAGTGGGGATTATTTTATGCGAATGTAAATTACATGCTGTATAAAATAGATAATATGTAATTTCTCCGTACACAATCATTTCATAATTGAGTTTCGAATAAAAATCTCCCTAATAAGCAATGACCTAACATTTCATTATTACATCAACCTCAATACTTTTTGTTATATTTCTTGCCAGTATAAGGTGTAAAATAACACCTTGATGGGTGTATAAATTCAAAAAAATAGTTAATACATCATCCATTTAATTTCTAAATAATAGATAATTAATTTATATTTTAAATGATAAATATTATGAACGAAAGGTAATATGAAATTACCTAATAGTTTCATTGTTGGTTATAGAAAATTAATTGTTTGGATTTTGGAGTAGGGCACCTCATCGGAATTTTCCAAAATTCTGAAGTTCGCAATTTCGAAATTTCTAAAATCCATTCCGTTATGTAATTTTATAAATTCTGAAATTCCGATTCCGAATTTCGAGCTTTTATTTTTTTTATTTATTTAAAATTAAAAACTTCCAAAACCTATCAGTTATCAATCCAAAACTGAAAAAATTATAGAACATAATACTCCAAAAATTATAGTACATGTTTGCTCCATCAATTTCAAATACATATTAATCCAAAAAACTTATGAAGGAGTATTATAACAATACTTATGGCAATTGCTAATTAATTTAATTATTTTGAGTGATGATAATAGCAATTGATTCTGCATCCTTCTTGGCAGCTGCAATAAAGAAATAAATATTAGTCATGGGTTTGAGCAACAAAGAGATGAAGGTTCAATGTCTAAGAGTAGGCTGAATAGTATGGCAATCTATGGCATTTTCTAGGACCTTCATTCAGTGGAATTTACAACAAGGTCAAAGACATTACAGGACAAGTTGATATCCAACCTTCAACAAATCCACTATGATCCAAAGTAAAAGAAACAATTAAATGATATAATGCAGCTCAATGCAATGGGAACAATAAGATCAAAACATAAATGTACTGTCCCGCGTAAATTTAAAATATATGTTATATTCCACAAATGTATTTAACGCATAAACTTACACACATATTGTTAAGAATGAGGTCCAAGTATTATGTATTGAGGTCCAAGTGTAACAATTCTGCCATATATATTAATTCTTCCTAAGCGGGAGACAGAACAATCCTTTTCAAAGAATCAAAATGGGATCCAAATAAATCCAAGGAAAAAAAAAAATCGTGTCATTAATTACTAACCCTAATCAGGTTAGATTTGCTACGATACCCTGATTCCGAAGTCATCAATTCCTCTATAAATAAACTCACCTTCTCCTCCCACTTCAATCACTATCATCTCTTCCTCCAAATCACAAAATCGGGAGACAGAGCACCTAAAACCCTAAGCCCTAAAAAAAACCCCAAGAAACAGAAAGAAACAACAACACATAACCATGGATGAAGGTAGTTTCTGCCGAGATTGCAACAGGGAGACATCTATGGTTCTTGATCACTCCTCCGGAGATTCAATCTGCTCAGAATGTGGGTTAATCTTAGACACCCATTTCATCGACGAATCCAGTGAATGGAGAACTTTCTGCAACGACGACTCCAACAACGACAAAGATCCAATCCGAGTCGGAAACCCAACAAACCCTTTCCTGGAATACTCAAATCTCACAACTTTCATCCTAAACCCTAAGAAGAACGATCCAAGACCCGATTTTTCTTTCCTCAGGTTGCAGAATAGCCACAACAATCACAACCAAGACCGCGTGTTGATCGATGGGTTCGATACAATCGACATGATGGCAGAAAGGTTGGGAATTGTTACTGTGACTAAGGACAGGGCTAAGCAGATTTTCAAGAAGATGGAGGATCAGAAAACTAGGCTGGATAGGAACCGAGTCGCGGTATGTGGGGCGTGCTTGTTTGTTTCTTGCAGGGAGAATAAGGCTCCGAGGACATTGAAGGAGATTTGTAGCGTAGCTGGAGTTTCAATGAAAGATGTGAACAGAGCAGTTGAGCTGATCAAGAAACAGATTGATGTTGGTGTGATGGGTGGGTTGAATGCAGGGGAGCTTACAAGGAGGTTCTGTTTTAATCTTGGATTGAAAACTCAAACCATAAAAGCTGTGCAAGAAGCTGTGGAGAAATCTGAAGAGATTGATATAAGGAGGAACCCTAAATCTCTTTTGGCTGGGATTATTTACACAATCACTCAGCTTTCATCATCTGATCAAAAGATGAATCTTAAAGGTGAGGATTGATTAATTCCCCCTAATTTGGGATTTAAGATTTTTTATTGATTGTGTTAAATTGAATCCTTAATTACTCTATTTTCTTGAATCCATACCATATAGGGATAGTTTTCAATTCTATTTGTTTTACTTGATTGATTGGAGATTACTAATTGAATTTGTGGATTTTGGATTCCAGATATATCAGTGGCTACTGAAGTTGCAGAAGGGACAATAAAGAAGTCATACAAGGATGTCTATCCTCATGCTTCAAGGATTGTACCCAACTGGTTTGCTACAGAGGAGGATTTGAAGACTCTATCCTTCCCTTGAAAGGAAACCAACATGTGTTAACTAGCTTGCTGATCTGCAATTTCTTGGGTTTGATTTTGTTATAATTTGATCGGGATTTGATGAGTTGGTGTGGAACTTCCTTTTTATTTCTGTTAAAAGGAAAAAAAAATGCCAGTTGTTCTTAGATTGCAACTGACAAAGGGAGTAGAAACATAATAGAGTTTGTCTCAACAATTGTACCAGTTCATTTATACTGACATTTGACAATTTGGGTGCGTGCTTTTTGTCTAGCCGGTTTAAAAAAAATTACTAACAAGTAAGGGTTTTAAGAGTTTATTCAAAACGTAGCAAATAGCGGTTCTTCCGTTCGAATATAATTATTGTAAAAGATATATTTTCTTTTTTCTTTTTTAGTTATTGAATTACAGTTTTTAATATAAAATACACCACACAATTGGTAAAAAATGTAAATTAATTGTAATATTAGCCATTATCTTGGTTTTTGTTTCAACAATTATCCAAGCGGAAAGAATATCTAGCTAGTTTATTCATAACTCAATGTTAAGATTTTAGTAATGTACTCCCTCTGTAATTTTTTAATTGTCCAGTAAGGTTATATATGTTTTTTTCTTTTCAATAGTTCAGTTTTCATTTCCAATCTTTTTAGTTGTAATTTTTGATAAATTTACCTCTAGTACTTCTTATTGTAGTGTCATATATGCACAAAATTTGAGAATAAATTAGAGGGTAATTTTATCTTTTACTACTCTTATTACGTTTTTAGTTAATTATTTTGGTACATCGCCATCAGTAGACAATGAGCATATGCTCGTCGAGACAAACCTTATGAGTAGTGGTGGAGTCAGGATCCGAGCTCAGCCGCGCTTAATAATTATGTTAAACAAAAATTTAAAAATAAAAAATTATATTGTAATTAAAAATTAAAACATACACATTTATATTTTGAAATCGTTGAATGATCTTATTGACAATGATATCAAATATATCTTTTTCTATATAAATTAGGGGTGAACATTTGACCCGCCCAATCCGCCGACCTGAACCGATCTGAACCGACCCGACCCGACCCGCCAAAAACACAAAAAACTACATAACTGGCCATATACAAATACATAATTAACCCGCCCATTTAGTGGCAGGTCGGTTCACGGGTCAACATTTCATAAATCGCAAAATAATCGACCCGACCCGACCCTAACCCTAACCCTAAGTATATAAGCATCTTTTTCTCATTTCTTTCATTCATTAGCCGCTCCCTATTTTTCTTTTCTTCTCCTCTCTTTTCTTCCTTCTTTCTTCTTCCTCACTCTCCCTCTCCAAACAAACAATCACAAACCCATCTCTCCCTGAATCTCAAACCAGATCTCTTCACCCTCTCGGCCTCCTCCATCATCACTGCCGAACCCAACCACCGCCGCAGACACCTGATCTATCCCTAGCGTCAAGCAGCCCAACAAGGTCACCGACCGTGACCGAGTTAACATCTATACATCATCATCTACTTTGTCCTCCTCACCATCTTCCTCTTCCCCTTCCCCGTTCGCGATTTCTCCTCCCTGCCGTCGCGCCTTCTCAGTCTCACCACCCTTCCGCACACCCTTCTCCTTCCTTATCGCCGCACCCCCTCTCCTTCGTCCTCCGTTGGCTCCTCCGTCTCCTCTACTGGATCCGCCCCTACGGTTACAATATTGTTTTGTGAACAATCAATTAATTTACAAATTTTTTTTTTGATTTGCTCAGATGTTTCCTCGTATTGTTAGGTTAATTATTTTGTTAATTTGTACAGGTGTTTAATGTTAATTTATGTTTAGTACTAAATTTATGTTCAATTTGTGGGTTTTATTGTTCTGGATTTTAGGTTTGGTGTTGATGTTAATTTGAATGCTATTTTGTTTCTCTGGTTATTAATGCGTATGAGTTTAATTTGCTTTCCTTTGATTTTGTTTAGCAATTGGAGTAGGTTTTATCACAAACAGGTTGTAATCTATTGCTTTGATCTCATAACCGGCCCATTATTAATGTGATTGGTTGTTTTTTTAAGGTTTTTTTTGTTAAGCCCGACCCATTATTTTAGGCCCAGAAATATAACCGCCAACCTGCGGATAACCGATCCGACCCGCTACACCCGCCAACCCGCTGTTATATATGCCTATAACAGACTCGAACCGACCCGTTAAATTTCGGGCAAGTTGGTGACAGGTTGAGTCTATAACCGATCCAACTCGACCTGTGTACACCCCTAATATAAATAGACAAAGAGGAATAAAACTATTTCAAAGATTAATCAATTTACCTTTTCTTATTTTCTAAACATACACGTGTAGTTTTTTATTCTTTTCACTTCAATTTGATTCCACTTGTTTATTTTTTCGCCTTCAAAATTTAAATTGTTGTTGTTTCAAATTTGTAAAAATAGAAGAGCAAGAATAAAAATCTTCTCTCGATTTTTTTTGTACATTTTATCAATTTTATTATTAAATATTTATTTATTTTATTACTTGATTTAATAAATAGAAAAATTAAAATTTTAGAGAGTGCACCATAAAATTTCAGGGATCTTTTACATAAATTTTTAGAGAAAAGATAACTTTACTCTTTCTAAATTTTCTCTCAAAAGTTTTTGTATATTTTACCAATTTTATTATTAAATATTTATTTATTTTTATTTCATGATTTAATAAATTGAAAAATTAAAATTTTAGAGAGTGCGCCGTAAAATTTCAGGGGATCTTTACATATAATAAATTGAAATTATTAAAATTAAAGCGCAGAACTAAAAAAAGAAAAAATGTAGGGGGCCTGGCGGATCTGGCCGGGTCTGCCGAATCTTTTTCGGATTCCACTGACTGTCAGGTTTCCTCTTCCTCTGCCAAATCACATCCTCCATCAGCTGAATGAGCCACATCTAGATCCATAAGAACCACATCCAGAGCGAGTGGTTATGCACTTCAATGACCATATCCATGACATTGACCAAGGCAATGGCCACGTTCTCATGAGGCGGGGTAAAATAGAAATACCCGGGACCTATTAATGTAGGATTAGAACGTGGCCTCCTCGCGTTGTTATGTTCTTGTTGTGGTAATCCGAAAGTGTCACCACTACAAACAATCTGCCATTTTGCAACGGAAGGCAATTTCCGTTATAAATCATCATTTGTGATGGAATTGTAACGGAAATTCTCCGTTATAAATCATAATTTATTTACACCACCATATTTTTTTATACTAATAATTAAATCTTTGTTAACAATTAATAATTAAAATAAATTTAATATTTTAAAACTATATTTGTAAGGAGATAGTAGACTATTCTATCATAATTATACATAGTATGAATTCTATAAATCAAATCAGTTTAATTTACACAACATTTCTTGTAATTAGACATTAAAGATAAACATTTGTTCTACTAATTAGACATTAGCAATAAAAAATAAGATCAATTGATCCCCTGAACCCCAACATTTACACACTTCATACCTTCAAAATTAGTACTTATATACTTATTGCGGAAGTTTTCGTTGCCAATTAAAGTTTTTAATTAATTATTTTTTTAATAAATTAATAACTATATTATTCCTGTAACAAATTTCGACCTTCGAGATGTATAAGAAAAGATTATTATTTTTCTTCAAGAGTATTAACAAAGGATGAAATTTATTCTTTAAAATATATCAAAACTCTCTTAAAATGTATAAAAAGTGCGTCATTTAAAACGTATCAAATAAGGACAAGATTCGTTCTTTAAGATATGTTAAAATGATGAATTCCACCTTCAATAAATTTATACAAAAGAGAATGTAAATCGTCCTTAAAAATGTATAAAAAGGAAGGAACTTGTCATTGAAAATAAATAAAAATGATACAATCCGTCCCTTAAAATGTGTTACAGGAGAACACAATTCATAATTAATTTCATAATTACTAAACTAAAATACTTTTAACCATTTAAATCTCCTCATTTTAGAAATTCACTTCAACACAGTAATCCAAATTTTAATTTAATACCCTAAGATATTAATAGTAAAATATTAAGATCAATTGATCCCCTAAACTCTAACCTCATATCATATACCCTAAATCCCAAACTATATACACTAAGCCTTCAAAACTTGAATATCAATTAACATACTGGTAATATGGATACTTGATAAAATTCTGACTGTTGGCGAAGGGCAGAAGGGGAGAATGGCTCCTTGGATTTCACGCCCACGGTTGTCCGGTGTACCTGCAGGGAGCCGGGAGGAGTTCTAGGCGTAAACACTCCGATGCTTAAGTTAGTATGAGTGGTCAAAGTAGCAGAGCTTTTGCCAGCGTTCTTAGGCTTACCTTCCGGGCGTTAGGTCTATTGTTATCAATACTTGTTAATTATATAATTATAATTGCGACAGAATTTTCCATTGCAAGCTTTTCGTAGCAATTTAATAAAATTTTAAATAATTAATTTCAAAATTACTAAACTAATAAGATAGTACTTTTTACCATTTTCATCTCCATATTTTACAAATAACTTCACTTTTTTAAAACAATAATACATTTTCTAGCATATATCCCAATTTTATTTAAAATTAATTTATTATCCCATGAAAAAATATATAATTAATTAATTTTAACACATTTTTAAAATCATTTCTATTAAAATGACGTATAAGAACTATTAAAGTCTATAATAAATATAAATTTAAAATAAGGGTGAAAAAAAGGCCACATTTGCGACAGACATTTCTCTTGGAAAAGGCAAACGAAGGCTTGCAACAAAATCTTCCGTTGCAAAAGCCACTCAAAGGCTCGCAATGGTATTTTCCGTTGGAAAATGTTTCAACGGTGAAACATTTTGCAACGGAATGTTTTGTTGCAAACGGCACGCAGAGGCTTGTGATGGAATTGTCCGTTGTAAAATCTTTTCATGGATATGTCCGGTGAAACATGAAACACTTTGCGACGGAATTTTTTGTTGCAAACGGCACGCAAAGGCTTGTGACGGAATAGTCCGTTGCAAAATCTTTTGATGGATATGTCCGTTGAAAAGTTAAACACTTTGCAATGAAAATATTTGTTGCAAAAGACACAAAGGTTTGTGACGGAATTTTTCGTTGCAAAATCTTTTATAGCAATATGTCCGTTGAAAGGTGAAACACTTTGCAACAGAAATATCCGTTGCAACCACTTTTGACAAACTTTTTTGTTGTAACTTTTTTGCGCAAAGAGTGGCGCCAAAATAATGTTGTTGGCGCCACTCATTTTTTACGGAATTTCCGTTACTACATTATTTCAACAAAATCAACAAAATATCCCGTTACTAATTTTTTTTTCCTTCACAATCTTTTTTTAAAAAATATTGAAAAAAAACCTTTGCAACGGAAATTTCGTTGCAAACCGTCGCTAATTTGCAACGGAATTTTTTCGTTGCAAAAATCCGTTGCGATTTGACAGATTGTTTGTAATGTTCTCCGTTCTGGTAACGGGTATCTGAAAGGGTGTCGGGTACTAGTGGTTATCTCAAAGTAGAACTACATAGCTTTATAAATGAAATAATACCGTAGTGTGCTGTTTCATATTTCATATAACCAGGGTGATGAATAATGGTCAATGGAGAAGGACACTTGTGTTGCCGATGACATATCATGTGGACGAGAGTAGGAGTTGTGAGTGAGATCATTTGTGATGGTGGGACCATGTATAAGGGATGATTGAACGCTTATTTGGTATAAAATCATTATCTATTTCACTATTTTTAGATAATGATACTGCTGATATTTGGTGGATTTCTTTCCTTTTTGCAGAAATTAGTTCGAAGAACCAAACAAGAAGAAAAGGAACATAAAAGCCATGAAAATAGAGCAAAAAAAAGATAATGGTGAAAAGGACTGGACCGAAGTGAACATGCCTCTCCCCTAGGGCCTAGGGGAGAGTGTGAACATGCCTCTCCCCTAGGACCTAGGGGAGAGTCCATCAGCATCTAGAGGAAACGCCTTTCTCCTAGGCCTAGGAGAGAGTCGATCAACATCAGTGAAAAGTGCCTCTTCATTAGGCCTAGGACGATTTCAGCTGGGTCCGGGAATCAATACAATGGGTCTGGGCCACGAACAAGAAAAAACGTACCAACACTTCTGCTCACAGAAAAAGACTTCCAGAAGGTGTTTCAAACCTGTAAAACATCCTAAGGGATGAGAACAAATAGCTTTTATATTTTATCTAAAACTCTAAGGAGATAAGGACGATTAGTTTTTCCTAGTTTATTTAAACAAGGGAATTCAGAATTAGGGATATCATCTCTTCTTCTCTTCTTCCGCTTCTGTTTTTCTCTGCAATTGGACAAAAACTCCATTGTTTTCGTCTCTCCTCGTCTTCTTCCTCGATTTTATGCAATTGTTTTTATTTTATTTTATTATATCTTTCTCTAGCTAAGTAAATCGTTCCTGGTAAAGACTCCAAGGGCTATGATTCCAATATTGTGGGCTCAAAATGAATTTAATAAGTCTTGAATTTCGTATTTCTTCTCATCCAATTTCATCCTCAAAATTATTCTTGATTGATTTAAGAGTGATCAACTTAAGTTTCAACTTGAATAAATTACAGCTTGCCTAATAACTTTGGGTCTACATTGTTAGAAGGAATTTGCAAGCGACTAGTGTTAGCCCAAGGGCAACTTACTCTTGTTTACATCTTGTGTTTGCTATTCTCTCTTCTCTTGTGTGCAGATTTTTTGAAGTGCCTATTCACCCCCCCCTCTAGGCCTATTATTGTTTATCAATTAGCTTGTGCCTGGCCGTAACTCTTAGTGAACGAGTTGGACTCAGTTAGCATTAGAGAAGAATTAGGTTATATGGGCGAATGGACTGATCCCTTGTCCTAGGAAAGGTCTCTCTCTGTTTTTATCAACCAACAAGTTGAAATTCTATAAGTGAATCTTAGGATTCCTAGGAAGGTTAGGGTTCTTAATAGAGGGTCTCTTTGAGAAACATGGTTAGAAGGAGAGTAGAAAGTCAAAATGAACCTGATTTCTATAGCCTCCCTATGAAAACTCAATTCTGAACATCTTTGTACCGATGATCAATATGTGCGAATTATAACCTTGGTTATGTCTTTCCTGAGAATTTCTTATCATTTGATCTTATTCATGACTTGTTTGTTTACTGCTTTGATTGCATTCCATTTTATCAATTAGTTCTTATAAAATCCCCCCTTAATTGGTTATTACTATTTTCATATGGTCTTTGTCTTGTTTTAAGCCTACCCCTTCTCTATGGATCAAACCTCTTACCATTATTTGAAAATATTTGTAGTTAATGATAAGTTAAATTTATTTTTGATGGATTCAACACCCATTGTCGGGGATTGGTCTGAAGCCTAGACCTAGGAGAAGCCCATATTTTTTTTTCTTTTTTTTGATTTTTCAATTTTTCTTTGATGGCTAGTTTCAATTCTCTCTCTCCATTAACCCGTTTCTCAGTGTTTTAATGCAGGTAGCTTTGGTGAAGGACGTGTGACAACCTGTGAAGGATGTTATGGTCCACCATAGTGGGGATATGAACCATACAATTATCCATACACATCTAGTTACTCTCCCGCTTGGTGGAACCAATCAAATTTCAATTGTGGACTGCAACCTGAATCTAACTATCACTGTTTTCATGCTCCACAACTTACACTAGATCCTTCAATTGCAGGTGAGTCTTTTGAAGATATGCTGAAATATTTTATGTAGGAAACTCAGGCGAAAATAGTAAATTTAGCAGAGCAAATAGGACAGCCCGCCTCCTATACATTACATGAGCAAGAGAAAAATGGATGCATATCTTTAGACCTTGAACCTAACACGGAGTATAATGTTAGAACTTTCACTTTGTTGAGTGATAAAAATTTGCTAGACTATTTGGACTTTTCCCTAGGTCTAGGGAAGGGTCCGACATATGAGGCGGAAGTTGTTACCCAACCAAGTCAGCTTAATCACACCCAAAATTATCCTAGCATTTCAATAGATCAGAAAATATCTTGGTACCACTTTTTTCATAAATATTTACGAGTACCAAGGAGGGTAGGGAGTATCTTTTGGATGTTTTTTTGTGGGGTTGAGGCAAATCCTTCAATTTTAAATTATGAAACTTGTTTTTCTATATTCATGAAAAAAATATGCTCAAGTGTTAATGAGTATTTGAGTGCAGGTGAGAATGCTGCTGCAATTATTCAAAGGATGTTACCACCCAAATGCAACAATCGAGGCGATGATTTGAAAGGGAAGGAGGATTTGTTTGTGACTAAGAAAATACAAGGATTTTTTCTGTCAAACAATTCTGACTCTTCCCTAGACCAAAGAAAGAGTCCATAACTGGTGGCAGAAATTGATGTTCAACCAGATGAGCCAACTCGAAACCAGAATCTTTTTGAAACTTCAGTGGATTAAGAGATGAAGGCTGGGGAGACTTGTCACTGCATTGAACCAAAGGAGAAAGTGAGGAAGATTGAGACAGATGAATATGGTCATGAATTCATAAGCGGTTATGTGTAAAAGGGAGGTTCTGCAATTCATTGATTTTTTTGATCCTTTTATTGAATCATCGTTCACTCACAACCATTTTTTTTCATTTTTTTTATAGGAAACCAAACTAAAACGTGAATCATATAATTGTTATCTGCAAAATGCTCTGCTGGAAGACCATGCATTACACCCGATCATTCACATCAAATTAAGTTCATGGAAAGCATTCAGTAAAATTGGTTGACGAGTGATGCTTAGAAAGTCGAGCCTAAGACTATAAATAAGGGCGCTACATGCGAGGCAACCCATTGTTTTCAATTTTAAGATAATTTCCTTTCAATAAAACTGATACTTCTTTGAAATAAAACTAATGGATGTCTTGATTTTTCATTTTCAGGAATAGGTGAGAAAAATTCCAGAGGCAGAAGCACATGACTCTTCCCTAGGCCTAGGGAAGAGACTAGTGCAATGGAAACGAAAAAGATGAATTTGAAAGCACTTGATGCTATGGGGTATTTCCACCTCGAGAATGGGTTTTTCTGCTGTAATACAGGTTTCAATCTAGTTGCTGAGCACATAAATATAGCCAAGCACAAAGAAAGATTCAAGTTGCTCGCTTGGATGGAAATGGAGATGCTGCTGACATTCCCACTGCCCAAGACCAGCAATGGGGCTCTTCCCTAGGCCAAGAGACCATACCTAAAAGTGACCGTGCTCCTAGACCTAGGGAAGAAGAGGTATCTTGAAAGCCCTACTGAGGAAGCAAGAGGATCAAACAAATCTATTAAAGAGGTTATTAGATGAGCAGAAGACCACAAATGAACTTAACCGCCAACTTCTTGAGAAGCTAGGAAGCTCCTTTCCCCACCACCATAAACCACTGCCTGCATTGACCCTCAAGTTCCATCTTTCTTTTATAGTCTTTTCCTTTTCCTTTTTGATTGCATTCTATTTCATCATATGTTTACTATCCATTTACTTGTTATTTGGGTAGTAAAGCTATTGATTTTCCATGAATTTCCCATGCTTTTGCAGTTCTAGCTTTGATGCTGAACTTTGGAGGAAAGCACCTGTGGAGCACTAAAACTGATTTCCAGAACATCTTGGCCTAGAGCTTAGCCAAGATCCATTTTGCGCGCAGAAGATCTATCCCCGAAGTGTCTTGGCCAGGAGCTTGGCCAAGACCAATCCGCAAACGACTATCGCGAGCAAGCAGCGTTGGCATCCTTATGGGCCGTAATTCGCTTAGAATTCGCGAGCCGGCAAGCACAACTGTCCAGTGAATCTAGAGGGATCAGGACGACATTAATTTAAGAATCCTAGATAGGATCTCCCTCTCTTTTGTATTCCGTCATTTAAAAACATTGTTATTATCTTTTTAGATTTTCTAGGAGTTTGAGTTAGAAGAGGACAGGGGAGATTGAGCTTACATATAGCTGAACTTATTCTCTCTCCTGGCTCTCTTCTCTCTCTTTGACATTAAACAATTTCTTTGCTCCGGAATTTCGAAGTTTTGCAAATTCACGGATTTAATATTTTTATGCAATCAAAGTATTTTTATTTTCCATCTATGAGTATGTCTAGATAAATACCGATTCTTGGTAATGGTTTATGAGCTTCGTTCTTATGCACTCGTGAGATCAAACTGTCCTTAATAATCTCTCCAATTCGTATTTACTTATTTCTTAAGCCTAATAAAATCGCTAACTTACTAGAGACAAGATTTGATCATTCTTGGACTCTAGTAGAGAAGAGTTGTAGTCAGCCTTGAAGGAGCGGGAGCACCCGCTGGATAGGTAAAGTAGGCAACTAGTCTCGCGCCAGACTAGAAGAAATAAGTGATCTAGTCCAAGACCAGATTGACAACCTAGGGTCTCCACAGGGAGATAACTTGGGCTAGGTACTGTCTTCCCCTATACCATTGAGGAAGCGAACAACCATTCAAGACAGCAACCACACGGATAAACCCTTTAACCAGCAAGGTGTCCCTTGGCTAGGATTACCAGGAAAGGGAGCACCCGTCGGGTAATTTGCAGAGGAAGGAAGCAGGAGTGAATATGAGCACCTCTACTCTATAGCAGTACTATGGATACGGAGATGAACATCCATGAATCAGTGATCGAGTCATAAAAACGGGAGCTCTCACATCGCCCTTACCTGGAATTCTCTTCTATTTGATTTTCAATCTTGACCCTCTATCTTGGCCAAGCCTTTGACCAAGATTACTTTGAACTGTTTTACTTCTTTTTGTTTTGTCTTTACTTTCAGATTCACCAACCAAACTCAGTGACGAGGAAGTCAACCAGGAACTACATTTCCCTAGAGGTCTTTGTGGACGATCCTCTTACCATAATCTACAATTCTTTGTGGACAGTGATAAGTTGTATTTCTACCCTCATTTTCGTATCTATTACACACTTATATTTGACGTGTTCGACACGCGATCAAATTTTGGCGCCGTTGCCGGGGACTTCTAACGATATTTGTAGTTTCTTTTGTTTTGTTTTTAACAGTTCATAACCAGGTCCTCCTGCAGAGAAGAAGAGTTAATACCATACAACCCGAATCTCACAAGGACCGAAGCACAACTTAGAAAGATACCTCGAAAGAGGAAATTCCCAGAAGAGAGTGAATCGGAAACCTCTAATTCCCAAACAGATTATAATCCAGACTACGATCTTGGCCAATCCTCCGACCAAGACGAAGTCTATGTTCTAGTCATGGCAGAAAACCATCCAGAACGAACAATGAGGGAATTGAATAGAACAGCGGAGCAGGAGACTTTTTCCTGTATCATTTGCCCAGTTGTACCCAATGATTGGTCTATAAAGACCAATATGGTGGCCAATCTCCCTAAGTTCTATGGTCACTCGAATGAAAATCCATTCAAACATCTAAGGAATTTACACGTTCAATGTGATATCATGAAACCAGCTGCAACCAACATAGAAAGAGCAAAGCTGAAAGCCTTCCCGAGTTCTCTTGAAGGAGCAGCCCAAAATTGGTTTTACAGCTTGCCTCACAACACTGTTAACACGTGGGCTGAGATGTCTACTCTTTTCCTCAACAAATTTTGGAACACGACAAAAGTAGGGATAGCTAGAAAGAATATGGTTGCTATCCAGCAAAGAAACAACGAGGGTTTCAGTGAATATCATCAACGGTTTTGTGAGTTGCAAGAGGTTTGTCCCACCCATGGAGTTGCGGATCAAACGATGATCCAGTATTTTTATGATGGGATGCTCCCGAGCAGCAAAGAAAAAGTTGATGCAGCAGCTGGAGGTGCGCTGCAAGACGTGACCATCACAAGGGCCAAGCTGCTACTCCAGACTATGGCAGACAATTTCTAGAACAATCTAACTTCAGACAGAAATTCCGTCCCTTCAAATCTTTCTGCTATTAATGTTGAATAGAAGTTAACTGAATTAACTGACATGGTTAAAAATATTTCTGTTAACATTTCAGGTACAATGCCCACAGGAAATCCGAATCAAAAGCAGGTAGCTTCAGTATGTGGAATATGCCAGCAGCAAGATCATCAAACCCACAACTGTTATATGGTGTAACACCCAGATGACGTGGCACAGGTGAACGCTGTATATGCACACAACCAAGGAAGCATGCAGAACTACCCCCAAGGAAGTAATCAATACTCATGGAGAGGCCACCCAAACTTCAGATGGAGAGACCCAGTCCCTCCACATTAGAATCAAGGTGCACCTCAGCAGCAACAATAGTCCCCCATTAACTTCCAACATTTCATGCCACGTCCTTCACAACTGAATCCTGGTCAAGCCCCTGTAGCCCAGCTACCGCCTGCCCCTCAACCTTTGCAGATTGTTGGCCCATCTATGGAAGATGCTCTTAAAAGTTTTATGCAAGTGACACAATCTAGCTTGGCAGAAATACAAAAGCAGACCCAATCTAGCTTGGTAGAGATGCAGAAGCAAATCAATCAGATGGCTAACCAAGGCAAATTACCTCCCACCACCGAGAACAACCCCAAGCACAATGTTAGTGCCATAAGTCTAAGAAGTGGAATTGTGTTACTAGAAAGCGAAGGTCCGAAAACAGATAAGGAATTGGAGAAAATTTAGTTGCAAAAGTTGGATGAAGATGGGGAAGAAATTGAGGCAGAAGCAATCTTGGCCAAACCAGAGGCCAAACCCGCAGTTTCCACAGAGGCAGAAAAAGTAGATCCTATCTTGGCCAAACCTGTGGCCAAACCTAGCCAAAAGGAGGAAGTGATCGAAATCCCTCCACCGTTTCCTCGTAGATCCTCAAAAGAAAAGAAGCAGGATGAAGCAAGGGACTTCCTGAATGTTTTTGGAAAGATAGTTGTTAACATACCTATGTTAGACTTAATTGCAAAAGTTCCCTCTTATGCCAAATTTCTTAAATAATTGTGCACTAACAAAAAGAAAATTGCAGGTATAGAGAGAGTGAACTTAGCTCATAATGTCTTTGCAGTGCAGCAACTTCCAGAGAAGTGCAAGGATCAAGGGACTTTTACTATTCCATGTAGAATAGGAAACAAGACGATTGAGAAAGCCCTTTGCGATTTGGGAGCTGGCATCAACGTGATGTCCTTGAGTCAGTTTGAGACCTTGAAGATAGGTACGATGAAGGAAACTGACTTGGTGATTCAGCTAGCTGATAGATCGATCATCCGACCTAAGGGAGTCGTGACAGATGTCCTGGTTATGGTAAACGATTTTATATACCCAGTGGATTTTTACATTGTTGAAATGAATGTTCAATTGCCTTCATGCACCACTGACATTTTATTAGGAAGACCATTTCTAAGGACATCAAAGGCTAAAATTGACTGCTACGAAGGGAGTATAATTTTAGAATTATGTGGAAGGGCTATAAAATTTAGCATTATCGAAGCATTGAAGCATCCTAATGATTTACATTGCGTGAATTTTCTTGATGTTTTAGATCCAATTACTGATGAAATGGCTGATATTTATGTTAATGATCCCCTTGAGTATGTGTTGAGTAGGGGAATTTCAATGAAGACGCTGAAAGAATTGGAGGACAGAATATAAGATCAGAAGGAACTCCAGGAAATTTAGACTAGTTTGGCCGATCCAGAAGAAACAAGTTTAATCTTGGCCTCGAGCTTGGCCAAGGCAAGGGCCAAGACTGCCAAGATGAAGAGGAAAATAGTAAGTTGCAAATTTATGCAATCCACGACTCCTAAACTCCTACCCTCTATTGTGCAGGCACCACAGCTAGAATTGAAGGCTCTGCCAGATCATCTCAAGTATGCATATCTAGGCTAAAACAACACCCTACCTATTATCATTTCAGCTAAACTATCGAAGGATGAAGAAGAAAGATTGGTGACTGTCTTGAAAATGCACAAAGAAGCGATTGGCTGGACCATGGCAGACATAAAGGGAATATCTTCTAACATTTGCACCCATAAAATACATGTGGAAGAGGATAAGAAACCTATTCGGCAACCTTAGAGGAGATTAAACCCTCCAATGATGAAAGTCGTTAAAAAAGAAATAATTAAATTACTCGATTCCGGTGTGATTTATCCTATTTCTGATAGCAATTGGGTTTCTCCTATGCAGGTAGTCCCTAAGAAAACTGGTATCGCGGTCATTGAAGGAGAGGATGGAACTCAAAGGACGACGAGAATCCATAATGGATGGAGGGTTTGCATAGATTACCGAAGGCTGAATCAAGTTACAAGGAAGAACCATTTTCCATTGCCATTCATTGACCAAATGGTTGAGAGACTTACTGGAAAGTCCCATTACTGCTTCTTGGATGGTTACTCAGGGTTCCACCAGATCCCTGTTGCACCCAAGGACCAAGAGAAAACGACGTTCATGTGTCCCTTTGGGACGTTCGCCTACAGACACATGCCATTTGGGTTGTGCAATGCTCCAACCACCTTTCAAAGGTGCATGGTAAGCATCTTTTCCGAGTATGTAGAGAAAAGCATCGAGGTGTTCATGGACGATTTTACCATTTATGGTAATAATTTTGAACAATGCTTAGGTAATTTAAAAAATATCTTGAAAAGATGCGTTGATGCATGCTTAGTTTTAAGTTTTGAAAAATTCCATTTTATGGTAGATCAAGGAATTGTCCTTGGGCATGTGGTATCAAAGAAAGGAATTGAGGTCGACCAGGAAAAGATTGATACAATAAAATGTTTGCCTTACCCCTCATGCTTGCGTGAGGTTAGAAGCTTTCTTGGCCATGCAGGTTTTTATCGCAGGTTCATTAAAGACTTCTCAAAGATAGCGGAACCAATGTGCAAGCTTCTACAAAAGGAGGTAGAGTTCAACTTTGATAAGGCATGTCAAAAATCATTCGATGAGCTAAAGGAGCGTCTGACTTTAGCACCAATTATTCAAGCGCCGGACTGGAGTTTGCCATTCGAACTTATGTGTGACGCTAGTGATGCTGCCGTAGGAGCAGTTCTTGGGCAGAAAAAGGGTAGAGATCCCCACGTGATCTACTACGCCTCGAAGATGTTGGATGACGCCCAAAAGAACTATACTACGACTGAAAAAGAATTGTTTGCAATAGTTTTTACCTTAGAAAAATTTAGATCATATCTGTTACGCACAAAAATTATTGTATTCTCTGACAATCTGGGCGATAAGGAAATGTAACCTAAGTTACGACCAAGCTGGAGAAGAGAGGAGACTGCAAATCCATGAGCTAGAAGAGCTGAGAGACCAAGCTTATGACAATCAACTTATTGTCAAAATCAGGATGAAGAATTATCATGATAAAAGAATTATTAGAAAACCTCTCCACACAGGGGAGAGGGTTCTTCTTTATAATTCTCGTTTCAAATTATTTCCTAGACAGCTAAAAACCAAATGGGAAGGGCCGTTTGTTGTTACTAATGTTTACCCATATGGTGCAGTAGATATTAGGAAAGAGAACACAGGTATCGAGCTCAAGGTAAACAGACAGAGACTGAAGCCATTCTTCGAAGGATTCCAAGAAGAAAAGAGCTTCGAAAAGGTAGAGATGCCACCAGTCGACAAGTTAAGATACGACCAGAGTCAAGCCTAGGATGTTAAATAAGGGCGCTACATGGGAGGCAACCCATGCTTCTTTTATTTATGTTTATTTGATTTATTTTCCAGTTTTAGTTCGATTTGATCTCGCTGGGTTGTTTTGGTTGCTCGTAGGAACAAAGTGTGGGGATTGTGCTGAGGATTGGCCTCGAGCTTGGCCAAACCTTAGGTCTGGACTCTGTGGGATTAGTGGGACGCGTGTCAGTGCCATCAATTTTCACCTGAAAAGATTGACAATTCTAAAAATAATTAATTAGAGTCGTGGAAAACCCCAACCGCCAAAACCCCTTTGTATTCTCTCGACTCTGACACTCCATCACTCACAACCCCAAAAATCATACGGCCTCTTAGAAATCTGAGAATCAACAGCCGAAAGGACATAGAGAGACAACCTTCAAAACTCCCAAACCCAGAAAAATCAAAACAAATCCAAGCATTTCCTCAGCCATGGAACCAGTTTCCAGCCACGAAAACCCCACTCAGTCGTACGACGAAGCAAGCGATGACCTCATTCAGTGCAAGCAACCCAGCGCCGCCCGTCGCTGCAGGGGAGGCGACGCCCTCCGTAAAGAGACGCCTCCAGACGCTCATCGATGAAGACGAGATGGAAGGTGAGGATGACGCAAGAGCTGAGTCCGAGGAGAGCGTGGAAGGAAGAGATAGGGTTGTCATTTTGAGTGATACTGACTCTGATAACGCCCCTCTGGCTACAAGAATGAGGCCGTCAAAGCCGACGTCAGCAAAGGAAAGGGATGAGAGAAGAGAGAGCAGGAAGAAGAGAAAGATGGAAGTAGAAGCGACAGAAGCGACCCACCTGCAAAGAAAATGACCAGAGTGAAGCAGGTGGCGCACAAGAAGCAGGTGGGGAAGAAGTCGGTGAAAAAACCAGAGTCACCACGGGCTGCGACTGAGAAAGAAACGTCAATCCCCAAGAAAGCCACAACCAGTACTACACCTGCAAAGACCCAAGGCTAGAAAAAGAAGGTGATAGATGAGGATGACGAAGAAGAATCGACACTAGTCTTGGCCAAGACTCCGGCCAAGACTCCTAAGGTACCCTCATTACTAGCATTGCACACACTTTGAGGTTGGCTGAGATTTGATACCCCAGACCTCAAAGCTAAATTGGTTGACAAACATTCCTGTGAAATTCCTACATTTGCTACGTTTGATTTTAGCTTTCTTGATCAAATGGCATTAGGGGATAGAATAAGAGAGTTTGTGTATGCTATTGGCTGGGCGCCTCTTATGTCTATTGATTGCGATGTATATACTGAGTTGTGTCTGGAGTTTTACGCAACTTTTTGGTTTGATCAGTCTACTTTATATGTTAGGGGTAGAGACAAACATAATTTTGATGCTGCTGATGTGGTTAATTTTCGCTCGTGTGATAAATGGTCCCACCTGTCCATTAATGAATTCAATGAAGTGTTAGGATTTTACAACACTGATGAACCTCTGTCTGATTATCCCACTGATTGGGATAAAACAGCTGCGTTCCGAGAGCTTACTGGAGACCCTACTGTCATTTTTGATAGGAATTCTAAGGCACACATAATTCTAAATCCTACACTTAGAATGCTCCACAAAACTCTATCTATCAACCTTTCGGGGAAGACAAGAGTTTCTAGGAATTTATAAAAATTCGAACTCTTTTTGCTTTGGTGTATGATGTACAAGAAAAGAGTTAATTTAGGTCTCTATTTGGTTCATCAACTGCATGCGTGTGAGTCCATCTCTAAACTCATTCTCGGGTCACTCATTACTTGGTTGGCTGTGCATACTAGGAATTTAGACCTTGCTACTACCGACTTGCACAAATTTTGCTCCCCTAAATTATTAGATTTGAAATCCTTCGACCAAATGGGATACTTCTATTTGGAAGGAGAGTTTGTTGAGTGCAATACATGTTTCACACCGGTGGAGGAGCACATCTTTAGCAAGAAACACGATGGGAAGTACAAGCTGAAACCCATCAGTATCCTAGGAGAGGTTTCAGCAGAAGACCCTTTTGAGGATCTAGGCGAAACATCAGGCCAAGATCCTACTATTCCAATTCTAGAACCTGAGCATGCAACCAATGACCCTCTAGCATGGGCCAAGGCATTGCATGACCAGCAACTCCTCATCCTGGACCAGCAGAAAGCTATTTTGGACCAGCTTGGACAAGCTAAGGCCCAAGCAAACACAAATGATCCTTAAGCAGCGGACAACTCTAGAGAGGTCCCTCGCTGGGCTAAGGCATTTATAGCCCACATGCAGGCAATTAGAGCAAATATGGAGACCCATGACAAGCAAACCTTAGAAGCCCAGAAGGACCTCTCTAACAGACTCAAAGCTTTGAACCACTCCTCGTCCATTACCCAGCATGCCCTAGTGAGCCTGCACTAGAAGATGGACTCTATACTACCATTCTTCCGCAGAGCTGCAGCCACTCAGCCATAACAGCCGCCTGCATCCTCTGCTCCATGAGGACCGAGTCCACCACCGCCACCTCCTCCAGCTCCTGCGACTTAATCTGCCCCCAGGTCGTGTCATTTCCATTCCTTTTTAATTTCTGTTTTAATTTTTGTCTCTCCACACAATGAGGACATTGTGTCTTCTAAGTGTGGGGAGGGTGTCCAGTTTGTGAGAGTCTTTTTAAAATTTTGTGTTTTGATGTGTATATATGTGGATTGTTTGCTTGAGTCAAGTTTTTATTTTTTCTTTGCATGCGCCTGTCCAGTTTGTGAGTTTGTCCAGTCTGTAAGCCTGATGTTTGCATGAGTTTTGTTCTCATTTTTATGCATGTTTGAGTCGGTCAGTCTTGATGAGTGTAAACCAGAACCCCAGTTTTTAACTTAGGCTGTTTAGTTCACCACTGAAACTACATGTAGATACTTGTCTAGGCGAAACACTACTCTAGTAACAGGGAAGTGAATGAACGTAACTTGATCAATGCCTAAGGGACATATAGCCTAATGTACTCAAACATTAACTATCCACATGGTCTAAAGGACGTCTAGTTAGAACCTGAAAAAAAAAACTTTTAGGGTGACAAGGCTTGCTGCGCTTGATTTGAGTGTGTTTAGTCCTGTCTGGTTGGATGTGTGATGTTAAAAGTACTGGAATGTCATAAGAGCAGAAAATAGCAAAAAGTTGAAGTTCTGGGAGCCCAAAAAGAACAAGCAATGCTATGAATTATGCCTGTAAAAATAAAAAGGGCAAAGAAAAAAAAAAAAAGAGAATGAAAAATTTGCCAAAAATGACGTAAATAGCACAATGGTCTAAAGTACACATTTAGATGGAACTGCGCTTCGGCAGGACTCAAATCTGTAGCGAGCTTTGTCCTTTAACCATTGGAAAATAAAATAATCTTGCAGGATGTTTTGATACCATTTGGATGGGGTATGTTTAGGGTATTGATTTGTCCTTGTTAGTGTCGCACCCCCTTTTCGTTGAAAATGAGTAAAGGTTTGGGACGGGCCATAATGCGAGACAAGCGTTGGACTTGTCTTAACATCATGCAAAATGAAGTCGTCACCCTAATTTTCTAATGTTTAGGGAACCTAATCGTCATGGCATAAAAATAAAAAAGACTAAGGCACAATAAGTCTAAACTAAAGAACAACGGTTCGAGGTCGTGATTATGGACTTGGGAAGGTGTTAGGCACCCAAGTCACATCCTAAAAAGGTTACCGGTATGCGAGGTGTTTTGAAAATATTTTGAACATGTAATTGGGCCCTCAAAGGCGACGTTACATCTTAGCATTCAGGACTTGTTATTTTCGTTTGGGTTCAAGGGATGGGGTTACCATTTTTTCTCGATGCTAGAGCGGACGTTCCCCCTTTATCATTGGGCCATGCATGACTTAATTATTTACTATGTGATTCTATCATAGTAAAACTAGCATCGTACCGATTAATGTATACATATATGGTTGGTATGGCCTTTGAAGCCATCATGCGTAGCATTTAACAAAGAAACAATTGATCTCATGGTATAAAAGACAAGTGTTATAAACATGGTATATATGTGAGATTGATTTTAATTGTTTTAGCAATTCTATATGTCATGCATACGCGTAGGGTGGTTCTAACGCTTACTAGGGTGTCATGCATTCGATGCGGTTTTAGTATTTAAATAAACATACAAGGAGATATTTTTAAGGTAAGCTTACCTTTTGGATGAACCCCGATCGATCCATCCCTTCAAAACCACGATTAATCGACAATTGACATAAATACTTAGGTATATACAAGCGTGCACGATTTAACTAATTACTAACTAATTATTACAAACCAACAATTAAAATAATTATTACAAACCACAATTAAATTAATTACTTAAATAATTATTACAACGATCAATTTGATGAAAATAAATTGACGGGCCTCGATAACTTGGCCAAACGGGGCCCAGCTAGCTAGGCCCGAAAATTTTTCTTTCCTCTTGATGGGCTTGGGACAGACCAAGCCCAAAATCCTTTTCTTTCTCCGCTTGGGCTTGGCACAAGCCAAGCCCATGACCATCATTTAAATTTAAAGCAGCACAGCCCACGTCTTACTCCTCCTCTCCACTGTTCAATCATCCCCTTCCTCCAGCTGAACCAGCACAGCAGACTAGCAGCGACAGAGCTCGCACAGCAGCAGACCAGCAATGGCAACGTCTCAGCTCCGGCGACAGAGCAACTCCGGCGATGGCTCGGCAGGCGACGACAGCAGCAGACGACGACAACAGCAAGCTACGACGATGAAGCGCAGCAGCGATGCTCAGCCGGCGAGGAAGCAGCGAGCTACGGCGAGGAAGCGCAGCAGCGATGGGAATGGAAAATAAACACGCAAAAAATAGGAAAATAAATAGAGATAGCAATTGGTTAGTAATGGTAGCAACGACAAATTGAAAAACAGAAACGTTAATTAATTAAAAGCAAGGCCATTAATTAATTAAAACCAAAACAATTAAATGAATTCAAGATAACAATTGTACGAGATCATGAATAAAAAGGGGGACTAAAGCATGAAATGCCCCCCCTTTTCTTGTTGCTTGAAGGTCTCTATTTATAGAGAAAGATTGAGTCGGTTGTGGCGGGAGCTTGTGGCTGCAAATGGATGACGAGGCTCGGTGATGATGAAAAGATGTTGAAGTAGGGAGCAAATTTCCTTTGTGTGGCCAAGGATTCATGGATGTGAGCTTGTGATGATGAATCCAAGTCGGCAAGGCTAGCTAGGGGAAAAGGTGACGAGGTTTTTGGATGAGGATGCATTAATTGTGAATTAATGCATTAATTAGGACACGAACGGGATATTTTGGTACGAGCAAATTCGTGCGAAAGTGAAAATAAATCCAAGCCGAGGGTACAACTATGTGTAGAAAAATAAGGCAAGAAAACTAATATACAGTGAAGAAATGCGAAAGTTGATTTAACGTATTTATTTTCTCTTTCGGAAGTGTCAAAACGTTCGCGCGCAAAATAAATGTCCTTACTACAAAAATTGAACGAAACTAAACGCGGTGGCGTGAAAGAAAAAATTAGCACGTAATTATCAAACAAAGAAATAACGCGTTCGACCCTCGGTCCCGGGAAACTTATTCGGGACCCGAAAAGTTCGCGTAAAGATAGTCGAAACTACGAAAAACTAAAAAGACTCGAAATGACACAGAATATTAAACAAATTGGCCTAGGATCAAGAATCGACAGAAATTTGACCTAGACAAGCTATTTATATGTGATAAGCGTAAAAAATGCGTAGAGATTGTATCAAAGTAAAAAATCGGGTAGCAACAGTTAGTCTAGCATTGGGTCGGTTAAGGAAGTGTCTAGGTAATTTCAGTGGCGGGGTAAACAGTCGAAAGAAGAATTCTGGGGGTCTTGGTGTCTGTTCTGTTCTGTTTTGTTTTTTATGTTTTGTTTGTGAGTCTTTGAGTCAGTATGCTTGGGGGCAAGCATAGTTCAAGTGTGGGGAATTTGATTGCATTCTATTTCATCATGTTTTTACTGTCCATTTACTTGTTATTTAGGCAGTAAAGCTATTGATTTTTCATAAATTTCCCATGCTTTTGCAGTTCTAGCTTTGATGCTGAACTTTGGAGGAAAGCACCTGTGGAGCACTAAAACTGATTTCCAGAACATCTTGGCCTAGAGCTTGGCCAAGATCCATTTTGCGCGAAGAAGATCTATCCCCGAAGCATCTTGGCCTGGAGCTTGGCCAAGACCAATCCGCAAATGACTATCGCGAGCAAGCAGCGTTGGCATCCTTATGGGCCACAATTTGCTTGGGCTTCGCGAGCCAGCAAGCACAACTGTCTAGCGAATCTAGAGGGATCAGGACAACATTAATTTAAGCATCCTAGATAGGATCTCCCTCTCTTTTGTATTCCGTCATTTAAAAATATTGTTATTATCTTTTTAGATTTTCTAGGAGTTTGAGTTGGAAGAGGACAGGGGAGATTGAGCTTACATATAGCCGAACTTATTCTCTCTCCTAGCTCTCTTCTCTCTCTTCGACATTAAATAATTTCTTTGCTCCGGAATTTTGAAGTTTTGCAAATTCATGGATTTAATATTTTTATGCAATCGAAGTATTTTTATTTTCCATCTATGAGTATGTCTAGCTAAATACCGATTCTTGGTAAGGGTTTATGAGCTTCGTTCTTATGCACTCGTGAGATTAAACCGTCCTTAATAATCTCTCCAATTCGTATTTACTTATTTCTTAAGCCTAATAAAATCGCTAACTTGCTGCAGATAAGATCTGATCATTCTTGGACTCTAGTAGAGAAGAGTTGTAGTCAGCCTTAAAGGAGTGGGAGCACCCGCCGGATAGGTAAAGTAGGCAACTAGTCTTGCGCCAAACTAGAAGAAATAAGTGATCTAGTCCAAGACTAGATTGACAACCTAGGGTCTCCACAGGGAGACAACTTAGGCTAGGTGCTGTCTTCCCCTATACCATTGAGGAAGCGAACAACCATTCAAGACAACAGATAACGGATAAACCCTTTAACCAGCAAGATGTCCCTTGGCTAGGATTACCAGGAAAGGGAGCACCCATCGGGTAATTTGCAGAGGAGGGAAGCAGGAGTGAACAGGAGCACCTCCACTCTATAGCAGTACTATGGATACGGAGATGAACATCCATGAATCAGTGATCGAGTCATAAGAATGGGAGCTCTCACATCGCCCTTACCTGGAATTCTCTTCTATTTGATTTTCAATCTTGACCCCCTATCTTGGCCAAGCCTTTGACCAAGATTACTTTGAACTGTTTTACTTCTTTTTGTTTTGTCTTTACTTTCATATTCACCAACCAAACTCAGTGACGAGGAAGTCAACCAGGAACTACATTTCCCTAGAGGTCTCTGTGGACGATCCTCTTACCACAATCTACAAGTCTTTGTGGACAGTGATAAGTTGTATTTCTACCCTCATTTTTGTATCTATTACACACTTATATTTGACGTGTTCGATACGCGATCACTTTTTCTTTTTCTTCTATTTTTGTTTTAGTAATTTGTTTTCTCTTTTTCTCCAAACTCATACATTAGGGACAATGTGTCCTTTAAGTGTGAAAGAGGACTTTAACTGTGTGTTTGTGACAGTGTTATTTGTTGTAAATATGTGTTTGTGATAGGCAATGCTAATTTTTATTTTATTTTTCATTTTTCTGTATGGATTAGAATTAATTAGAATTTCTACATGATTTTTCTTTTCTTTTTCTGTGTGTTTCTAGGTAGTTATGCATGACTGTTTGTTTTGTTTTTCAAATCAGAACTCAGAATTTAATTTTAGTCATTTGTTTCACCACTAGAAATGCAATTTGACACTTGTCACACTAAATTCATGCTTTAGTACCAAGAGAGTGAATGAGCTTGTTGATACCCAATTTTCACACGATTAACTTAAGTCGTTCATTTTTTCGCTCATTCTTGATCTTATTTTTAGTATTATTATTTCCGTTTATTTACTATTTATTATCTTATTTTCTTTTGTTTCATGTTATTTATTTTATTTTGTATGTATTTTTCGTTCGAACTTTTATCGATTTTAAATAAAGTTTCTCGTATCATTGGATCGAACCACAAAAAAACTAATCATACCCATTTGTCACTTTCACTTTACTTTACATTACTTTACTCATTTTTTCCTCTCCACCATCCGAACATCATCAACTCTCCCTTTTCCATTTTTTCTCTTCCACGACCATACCAACATTGGATTCCTTTTTCTTACCTCAACTCTCCAATTGTCAAAAGAAACATATACACTAACCCACACCCACTCCCTCAAAAGAAAACCAACTCCATTTTCCTGTTAAGAGGACGAACAGACATGGAAAAAAGGTGGGGAACGAATTGGTTTTTCCCTTCTCACTTCGTTCAACAAAAATCCTCTGATTCCCAAATCCTTCACCGGAAAAAATGATCCTTTCCTTGTTATTAAACACAAAAATCAACAATCGTTCAAATCAATCCTCGCAATTAATTCAAGCCAAAACCGAAGCCATTTAAATCGGCCAACTCTCCCTCTCGCCGCCGATCTGCTCAGCAGGCCAACCACCACCATCGCTGGCCAAGCCAGCACCACTGCCGCCCTCCGACGCAACCCACCCAATCAGCCAAAATCCATCCACAGCCACCTCTACCATCCGATTTCCACAACCACCGCGGTCACACACCGCCTAATCCATACCCATTCCCATCCTTGATCCTCCAACCAATTAAACCAACCAAAAATCCATCTGCATCTAATAACCCGGACTAAACCAGCCAAGAACCAAAACCCGATCCACTCAAACCCCAGCTCTGCCTCCTTAAACCATCACTGACCCATCGCCGAATCAACCAAAATCCCAACCCGATCCACTCACCAAAAATCCGAACCAACATCCGGCCTCCCTCACCGCTGCAGCCACTCAAACCGGCACCGCCTCCAGTGCTGCCACCGTCCTTCAATCTAGCCCGATCGCCGCTGCTCGCCGCTGATACCCGCAACCGCCACCCACGCTTGGCCGGAAGGAACAAAAGAAAAAGAAGGAAGAAGGATAAAGGAAAGGGCTGCGTTGATGCAGCCCTAGAAATTGAAAAAGAAAAGAAACAGAGAAGAAAGGGAAGGAATGGATAAAAATAGAACGTGAAAAGAAAAGAAAATTAGAAGAGGAGAGGGGCCTTGTCGTTGACAAGGAAAAAGGAGTGAGGATGGGCTTTGGCCCAACCAAAGAAAGAAAGAAGGAAAATGGGCTGTGGCCCATGAGTGAAAAATAAAAGAAATGGGCTATGGCCCAAGCCCTTTAATTAAAATCGTGTATTAACTCGTTCTTCATTTTTGCAGGTACCGAATTCACGATTACCATCCCGATCGGATTCTCCACCAACTTTAATGGGTAAGGTGATCTCATTCTTACTGATATTTGATCATTTGAAATTTATTTGTGAATCCCTTACTAATACGCGTTTATTTGTCTATTTTGTTCGTATGTTTTATTGGCACGTTCGTCGTGATGATGCCCAATGAGTTCGATGGAGTTCGACGACGAGTTTGATGCATCATTCCCAATTGCGGAGCTCGAATAGAGAATTTAATCGTTGTATTTATTTATTTGCGAATTTGTAATTAATTTGTAATATTTATCTGCAGTATTTATCTATTTTATTATTAATTGTTGCCACTAATCTTTGATCTGCAGGTAAAGCTCTCCAGGTATGTTTTCCTTTTTCCCTTCTTTATTTTGGATAAACGTATTTTAATGCGTGATTGTCAGAATTCGAATTAATCTATTTGCATGATGCTTATACCAATGAATGTACTTTATTTTACGCTTGTTTCGTGTGCGGCTTCGTCCCCACGAATTTACGCTTATCTTGATGAATGTGTTTCGTGTGCGGCTTCGACCCCACGAATGTATTTTAATTTATGTTATCTTGACGAATGTGTTATGTGCGCGGCTTCGACCCCACTTCCCGGTTTTTCTCTTTTCAACGTGTTTCTCGCATTCATATAAACGGTACTTTGCTAGCCTATGCATGCTTAGAACCACTTAGTAAATAGGATTTAATCACGTGCATTGGCCCGATGATGATAGTGATCCATCGTTGTTCACTAAGGTCGTCGCTTTGGTAAAGATTAATAAAACGGTAGTAATCCCACCTAATTTGGCATGTAATCGGACTAATTTTGAACTCGGCTAAATATAACCGGAATAGGTGTGAAACCAACCTTTTTATCTTTTAGAGGATAAAAAAATGTTATTTTCTATTAAACAACTCGACAACAATTAAGATAAAATCAATCTCACAAATTTAAGAACTAAAGTGACGATCCCCTTGAGGGCCCAAATTACTTGTTTTCAACATGATTTTTAAACACCTCTTTTTTAGAACCGGTAACCTTTTTAAGGATGAGACTCGGATGCCTAACACCTTCCCAAGTCCATAATACGACCCCGAACCATCGTTCTCGGGTTTAGACCCTTTTCATTTGTGCCTTAGTTTTATTTTATTTTCTTCCTTTTTTGGACATTATAGGTTTTCCCTAAACCTTAGAAAAATAGGGTGGCGACTTCATTGTATGTGTTTTTCATTGCGTCCCGAATTTCGCTCGCGATGGTGCGACAGAGCTTAACATGATCAATGCATACAACCTAATGTACTTAGAACATTGCTCATCCTTATAGTCTCATGACAACCTAGCTTAGAGTTTGAAATGTAAATGTAGAAACAAACAACACTATTTTTCCTTGAATATATTTGACTACTTAGTCTTCATTTCAGTTCCATTCATTTCAGTCGTATGAGCATATTTTTGTACTGAGAATTTTTTTCATGAAAGCAGAGCAAAAGAAAAGAAAAAGAAAAAGTGTTGGGAGTTGGTGTGCCCAAAAAGAACAAACGCTACTCTAAAAAAAACAAAATTTGTCTACAATGCAAATAAAAGCAAAGAAAAATTTGCAGAGGCCAAAGGCCAAAGAAAACTTGATTGAATGAAGCAATTCTTCCATGATTATATAAAGCATCAGAGTTCAAATTGCTTGGTTTGTATGCATACTTGTTATGTGTGTTCAAGTCTTAGCAGTGGTGTTTGTTCCTTCAATTATGGCTTACAATGCATAGCTAGATGTCATGATACTATTTGGATGAGATGTGTTCAAGGTATTGATCAGTCCTTGATAGTCTAGAATGGATTCGGTGATATAAGTGTCTAGGTAATTCTAGTGGTAAGATACATGATTGGATGAAATTTCTAAATTTCTGATTTTTGTTTTTGTTTCTTTTTGTGATGGAAATGCTTGAGGGCAAGCATTAGGGCAGTGTAGGGGATTTGATTGAACGCTTTTTTTGTATAAAATTATTATCTATTTCACTATTTTTAGATAATGATGCTGCTGATATTTGGTGGATTTCCTTCCTTTTCACAGTAACTAGTTAGAAGAACCAAACAAGAAGAAAAGGAACAAAAACGCCAAGAAAATAGAGCAAAAAGAAGATAGTGGTGAAAAGGACTCGATCGGAGTGAACATGCCTCTCCCCTAGGCCTAGGGGAGAGTCCATCAGCATCTAGAGGAAATGCCTCTCTCCTAGGCCTAGGAGAGAGTCGATCAGCATCAGTGAAAAGTGCCTCTTCACTAGGCCTAGGGAGATTTCAGCTAGGTCTATGAATCAATACAGTGGGACTGGGAAAACGCACCAACACTTCTGCTCACAGAAAAAGACTTCCAGAAGGTGTTTCAAAGCTGTAAAATATCCTAAGGGATGAGAACAATTAGCTTTTATATTTTATCTAAAACTCTAAGGAGATAAGGACGATTAGTTTTTCCTAGTTTATTTAAATAAGGGAATTCAAAATTAGGGATTGATAACAATCCACCTAAGAAAAAGGGTATTTTCGTCAACTGCCCTGAACAGAAAGAAGAGATCGCTGCTCTCACCGTTGCGGTAGGGTGGAGCCACCGTCTCCCCCAGAAGCTAACGCCAAGAGGGCTAATAGGCGCTCAAGAGGTTCTCCAGACAAACCATTTAGATGGCTCGAGGAGCTGTCTCATCCTAAGAGATACCACAGGACAGGAGGACCACTCTGTCACTACCCTACCGTGGTAGAACTTATTCACATGGCTATCGCCACGATACCATGTCGTCGAGGGGGCGAACCACGATCCCTTACGGTAGAGATAGCTCTCTATCCATTCCCATGTGCGGAAATGCTCAATTCTTCTATATATACACCTCCCCCTCAAAGGAGGTGGGTAAGCATACTTTACTGGCCTAAACTCTGCCAAATTCAGTACACATACTGACTTAAGCATCGGAGTGTTTCCGCCGGAGACCCCCTCCGGCGCATTGCAGGTACCGCGGACCGTCGTGAGCGCTGATCTGGGAGGAGCCGTTCCACCATACATCCTTCGGCAGAAGACAAATTCTTATCAAATTGGTGCTTTCGTTGAGAGTTTTGGTTCTATTAAGTGAGCATCCTTAATAACCAAGCTCTTCCTCCCCGAAGCTAGAAGGATTATGGCCTCAGAGTCAGATCCAGCGCTGTCCCAATCCTCCAACATCCCATACAACACCCGTAGGCGACTGTTTGCCTTCGCTACCTCTGACGCCTCCACCCCAGGGCAGGACGTCACTGCGGGAGAATTAGATCTTCCTCCTGGGTCAAGTTCGGAAGAAATTACATTCCAGATTTGCTCTCCCTTCTCCCATATAGCGGGAACCAGCCATCCTACTCCCCAAGCGGGGAGATCTATGATAGGTGAAGCGGACAACCCTTTCGCGAACTCGATAGCAGCTCTCCAAGCTCAGCTGGATCAGTTGACAGAGATGGCTGCTGGATTTACTCCTCATGCCTCGAGACCTGGTGTGTCCTCCCAAGTAGTTTTCACTCCGTCCATTGTCAACGAACGACCCTTATCGCCCCGACAATCTAGGGGACTCCCGACCTCCCTATCATTCTCATTGGCCCCCATCGGCGTCCCGCCGCTTGCGCGTGGACCCGTTGAACATTCTGGACAATACAGGGGAGGAATCTCTATCCCTGAGGTAGCTCGCCGACATAATGAGTACAGAGGACATTGGGATGATCGACGGGGGGATATATTGAGAGAGCTATCTCCTAGATACAAAGAGAGATCTAGCAGTAGAGGTCGACGAGCTCGAACTCCAAGGAGTCGCAGCCGATCTCCTAGGAGACATCAGGAATATGACCCTCAGAATCCCAGATACGACGCTGAAATTCCACACCCGTATCAGCCTCGTGGGGTCCCTGACGCTAACGTTGGACATCCGTTCAGTTATCGTGTCAGGTACCACAGAGTCCATTGACATGTGAAACTCCCCGTAGAATCATATGATGGCACGAAAGATCCCATTTCTCACCTCAATAAGGTGAAGGATTTTGTGCAATTCCAAACGCGCAGTGATGCAGCATTGTGTCAGATCTTCGTAATGACACTATCAGGAGTGGCACGACTATGGTTTGAGGGACTCCCCGCTGGGTCTATCGATAATTTTTCTCAATTGGAAGAAAAATTCAAAAGCCAGTTTAGCACGGCTATTCCTATCAGGAAGTCAGCCGCTGCACTGTTCGATATCCATCGAAAACTGCAGGAATCGTTAAACGACTTTTTAGGTCGATTTGATCTTGAAATGTCCCTAACGCCAGGGGTCACTATCGATTTTGCGATTGAGGCCCTGAAACGCAACTGCCGATACAGTAAATTGAGAGACACGCTAACGGTGGACCCCCTGATGACCCTAGATGCGTTGAGGCTGAAAGCGCATAACTATGCGAGAATGGAAGAGGAGGAGAATAGAGAATGGATCCGAGACATGCCAACGGACCCATATGTGGCCCCTGACGTCCTGTATAGTAGTGCCCCCGACACGCGGCCCACCGATGATCACGGGCAATGAAAAGAGCACACTACCAAGGCCTCTAACCGGCAGAGAGGCAATTTCTCAAAAGGAAGACCTGGAGGATCCCCTACCAGGAAACAAGCAGATCCGCCAAAGGGCCGGATATACGATCCTGACCTTCCATCTCTTATACTCCCACGGGCTGAGATCCTGGCGATAGTCCAACAGCGAAATCTACCCATTAGATATCCGGCTCCTGTGAAGCCAGGAATGATCATGGGAGGAAGGGAAAATGCATATTGCAAGTTCCACAAGGTCAAGGGACATTCAACCGATGTATGCAGAGAACTGAAATTGGCCATAGAGCGATTGGTCGAGGAGGGCTGCCTAGGAGAATTTGCCACTAAGGCGAGAGAAGAGGCCAGGAACAACCCAATGGGAATGACAACTGATCAGAGGCAAGCGCCTTCACGCGCCACAGGGGCTAACGCAATCCCCCTTGGGCAAAATAGAGAAGCTCTCGTTGTCCATAGCGATCAGATGCCTATGATTAATATTATTGCCGGGGGGACACCCTACTTCGAGGAGGCCATACCACAAACGCCCAGTCCCGGGGAAAAGCGCAAGCGAGAAGGCACACAGGTAAAAATCGAGGCGATCAGTGCCCTAGACCGAATGATATTGTCCTTTTCGGAAGAAGATGAAAAAGGCATTGTTTTCCCATACAACGACGCGTTGGTAGTCACACCTGTCATAGGAAGTCACGGGGTGAGAAGAACCCTTGTTGACAATGAGAGCGCAGTAAATCTATTTTCGCTGGAAGCATATAACTTGATGAAACGCCCTGATGGGGAGCTAGCGCCATGCGTGAGGCCAATTATCGGGATTGATGGCGTATCGATACCGGTAGCCGGGATAACATCCTTACCAGTATACTTCCGAGAGGACACATCCAAGCGCTTAGAAGAGCTATTATTCCTGGTTGTAGACCTAACGTTACCATACAACGCCATTCTGGGACGACCGTTCCTCAATCGTTTCGGGGTAGCAATATCCCAAAAACACCTGCGAATGAAATACCCCTCGTGGGACGGAGTGGTCTCAATCAAAGGAGACCAGAAGCTGGCAGCCGAATGTTATTTGCTCATGACTCAGAGGAGTTGCGACCGCTACGTTTGCGTGGCAGACGATCCTTTTGACGATAAAGAAGAAAAATGCACTCAGCCGTTAGATCAGATGATGTTAATACCTATCGCTGAGGACAACGAGGCGAATCTCTTGGTCAGTGAGAAACTGAGCACCGAAGAGAGCATACAACTAACTCGGCTATTAAGAAAATGCAAAGGAGAATTCGCATGGAAACCAGCAGACATGCCTGGAATCTCACGAGAAGTCGCCGAGCATCGACTAAACGTCAGCCCTGAGGCCAAACCTATTCAGCAGAAACGACGCGCCTTTTCATCAGAAAAAGTGGCGGCTATCGAGAAGGAGTTACTAAAGCTCATGGACGCGGGGTTCATTCGAGAAGTTCAGTACCCAACTTGGCTGGCTAACCCGGTCCTAGTCCCAAAGCCTAACGGAGATTGGCGCATGTGTATTGATTTCACTGACCTAAATAATGCTTATCCCAAAGATTGCTATCCCCTTCCTCGAATTGACCAGCTGGTCGACCAAACTGCGGGTTACGCTTATTTAAGCTCTCTAGATGCCAACTCCGGGTATCACCAAATCCCAATGGTTGCAGAGGACGAAGAAAAAACTGCCTTTATCACCCCTGGGGCCACATATTGCTACACCGCAATGCCGTTTGGACTGAAGAATACCGGGGCAACGTTTCAGCGCATGGCGAATAATATTTTCGAAAAACAAATAGGGAAGAACGTAGAGGCCTACGTGGATGATATCCTGATAAAAAGTCGAAGCTTCGGAGATCATCTAGCCGATTTGGAAGAAGTTTTCAATGTGATGAGAAAATACGAGATGAAGCTGAACCCACGAAAGTGCATGTTCGCGTTCCAAATGGGAAAATTCTTGGGCTACGTGGTTAGTCGAAAGGGTATTCATCCCAACCCTTCAAAGGTAAAGGCCATTCAGGACATGATATCCCCGCGAACCGTCAAGGAAATACAAAAGCTCACTGGCCGCATCATCGCGTTAGGACGGTTTATATCTAAGCAAGGAGAGAGATGCCTCCCATTTTTCAAGGTCATTCGAAACAGGGCCCCGTTCGGGTGGACAGAGGAATGTGAAAATGCGTTTGCAGGACTGAAAGCCTACCTATCATCCGATCTAGTGCTAACGAGGCCTGAGTTCGGCTATGAGCTATACCTATATCTGGGAGTAGCTGACGAAGTAGTCAGCGCCGTCCTCGTACGAAGTGAAGGGCATGTACACCGCCCCGTATTTTTCGTAAGTCACATATTAAAAGATGCAGAGCTACGATACGCTCGCATCGAGAAGATAGCGCTCGCTCTAATACAGGCAACGCGAAAGATGGACCGATATTTCCAAGCCCACCCTGTTACCGTTCTAACTGATCAGCCGCTGAGATTTTTTTTTAGAAAGCCTGAGTCCTCAGGGAGAATGTTGATTTGGGAAATCGAGCTCGAACAATACGGGCTGCAATACAAAGCCAGGCCGGCAATAAAAGCCCAGGCGTTAGCTGACTTCATAGCAGAATGCACCTTCACCAAAGAGGTGTCGGAAAAGCTGCCAGAGGAAGAGCCAGAAAACTCATGCCTACCATTCCCGGAAACGCACGCAGACTCATGGGTTATTCATGTGGACGGCGCAAAGAATCAAGAGCTGGCAGGAGCAGGAGTTTTTCTGGTGGGGCCAAGCGGCCTAGAAATGCGATATGCCATTAGAATCCTACAACCGTTATCCAACAACGCCACTGAATACGAAGCGCTGCTGGCAGGACTCCGAATCGGAAACACCTTCTCCGCCGAAGCCCCTACCGTTGTGAAGAAACAATATGGCTTGCGCCTAAAGATACGGGGAGACTCTAAATTGATAATGGATCAAGTCCTTGGAAACTCTCAAGCCCGAGAACCCGTCATGATTCGATACTTGGCCAAAGTAAAGCGTGAGTTGTTGGAGATGTAGGAAAAAGGCACTCAGGTCATCTTCGAGCACATTCCTAGAGAAAGTAACGAAGAGGCTGATAGCCTCGCCAAGATGGCAGCCAACGCGGACGCCCCTATACCTAATGAAGTACATTACAAGGAGCAAGCATCGTTGTGTGTGGAAGAAATAGAAAATGACTGGCGAATCCCAGTGGTAGAGTATTTGAAGCATGATAGGCTACCCGATGAAATTGCGGAAAGAAGGAAAATCCTAAAACGGGCGGCACGATGCACCTATTACAATGGAGAGTTAATACGGAGGTGCTTCTCCCACCCAGCCGCTAAATGCATAACGGACCAAGAAGGCCTGCATGTGCTAAGAGAAATTCACGAAGGGATATGCGGCATGCACATCGCGAGCGATACGTTGGTAGCTCAAGTCTTTCGGTCGGGATTCTACTGGCCTACCATACGAAAAGATTGCCATAATTTCGTAAAAACCTGACAGAAATGTCAGGAATACGCTAAGATCCCTCGAAAACCGGCCACGCCAATCTCAGAAATAATTGCACCATGCCCATTTGCCAAATGGGGCATTGACATATTAGGCTCGTTTCCAATGGCCAGATCTCAGCTAAAATTCGTGGTCGTGGCGGTAGACTACTTCACAAAATGGGCAGAAGCCGAGGCGTTAGCCACCATCACCACTGAAAAAATCTGGCATTTTTTCAAACACCAAGTCATCATGAGATTCGGGGTTCCGCGCATATTGGTTAGTGACAACGGAGCGCAGTTCACAAGCCAATTCTTCAGGGATCAGTGCGCAGAATTCCAGATCGAATAGAGGTTCTCTTCCGGGGTGCACCCCCAAACCAATGGTCAGGCGGAAGTAACCAACCGCAGCATCCTCAGCGGCATCAAAAGAAATCTAGAAGGTTCCAAAAAGAAATGGCCAGACGAACTGCCATACGTACTATGGGCCTATCGCATGACTGTTAAGACCAGCACTGGAGAGACCCCGTTCGCGTTAGCCTTCGGAACCGAAGCAGTCACACCGGTTGAGATCGGAATGATGAGCCTTCGGGTGGCCCATTTCAGAGAAGAAAATAACGAGGAAAGGTTACGTGCTAACCTTGACGCCCTACCAGAAACACATGATGAAACATTGCTGAAAACTCTACACTACAAAAGAAAAATGGCGCAATACCACAACCAGCAAGTGAGAGAGCGATTGCTCAAAGCTGGGGATTTAGTGCTCAGAGATAGACGAGCGGCAGGGCAGCGCATGGGCAAACTCAGCCCAAACTGGGATGGACCGTATCGCGTCACCCGTATTGTAGGGAAATGAGCTTACCACTTGGAAACGCTCAAGGGAATGCCCCTGCAGAACTCTTAGAATATAGCCCGGCTGAAGCTATACCACGCCAGGAGCTAGCTCACCCTATCTGGTAACATCAATACTATTCTAACGAGATATATCATTTTGTGCGTTTGTTGTTGAAATGCAGATAGTGAAGCATGCCAGGAGTGAAAATCCTATCCTTGTGATGGCTGGTCCTGATCAGACAGCTCACTAAGACGAGGCACGCCCTGGCATGGCTAAGTGTTGGGAGTGAAAATCCTATCCTTGTGGTAACCGTGCTCATATAGACGACCCATTAAGACGAGGCACGACCCCAAACACTTCCCGGAGTGAAAATCCTATCCTTGTGGTAACCGTGCTCATATAGACGGCCCATTAAGACGAGGCACGCCCCGGTATCTTTGGGAGTGAAAATCCTATCCTTGTGGCAACCGTGCTCGCATAGACGGCCCATTAAGGCGAGGCACGACCCCAAGGAGAGACCAACTCCGTCCTGGAAGTGAAAATCCTATCCTTGTGGTAACCGTGCTTATATAGACGACCCATTAAGATGAGGCACGTTCCAGAGACGCGAGGTGACAACGCTTAGGGGTGAAAATCCTATCCTTGCGATGGCTGGTCCTGATCAGACAGCTCGCTAAGATGAGGCACTCCCCAAGCCAATCTCTGCGGAGGACACTCCAGCTAGAAATTGAGCGGTTAATACTTGGCGGAGTAAGGCTGAAAAGACATCCGCACCGCAACAACAACGTGGCTGCAGGCCTAACGGTGATTTGAATCTGAGCAACGCCGAGTCGTTCTTGGAAATGCTATCAGAAGGCTGCATGCCTAACGGTGATTTGAATCTGAACAACGCCGAGTCATTCTTGGAAATGCTATCGGAAGGCTGCAGGCCTAACGGTGATTTGAATCTGAGCAACGCCGAGTCGTTCTTGGAAATGCTATCAGAAGGCTGCAGGCCTAACGGTGATTTGAATCTGAACAACGCCGAGTTGTTCTTGGAAATGCTATCGGAATATTGCAGGCCTAACGGTGATTTGAATCTGAGCAACGCCGAGTCGTTCTTGGAAATGCTATCGGCGGGAACCTGTATGGAGGTCATGCGAAAACAAAATGGGCGTATCTATGGAGACACGGAAGCAAACGCCACGAACGAATAATTGTGCAAGCAGTAATATGAAACAAACAGACAGACAAGCTCCTTTCAAAAGGAGTAGCCCAACCAAGGAAAAAAGTGTTATCAGTTAACATTACAAAACAAGGAAGGCCTCGACGGCCGCAAAAATCAGAATGTGTCTAAGTTCAAAAACTAAGGAGCGGGTGGTGCGTTAACTCCTTCCCGCCGTTTCGCCCTCCATCGATAGAAGCTGTCATCATTAATAGCGTGGACTCTACTATCAAAATACTCGGCTAGCTCATCAATACAGAGTTTTTCTACCCCTTGATGATGCATCAACGCCTCCGATATGAGCCCTGCGCCCTCGTTCAAGTACCACTGATTCTTCTCAACATTTAGAGCCAGATCAGCGGACAGCTCGACATTCCTCTGCCTCTCTCGGCGTGACTCATTCTCCTCACGAGAAAGGCGTTCGGACAGATCGGCACCCTTCCACTTCTCCTCTTCCAAAGCAAGCTTGGCAGCCTCCAGCTCCTGCTTGACAGTCGCCACTTCCTGCCGGGCAGACTCCGTTTCCTGGTTGGCAATGTTAAGCGCATCCACAAAACTCTGGCGCTCGTTCTGCAACCTGGTTATCTCCCCCTATCCGTTTGCGGCAATCCTAGCGTTCTCTTCATCCATATAATGGAGGTGGCAGAAGAAAGAAAGCGCTTGGGAGCGAAGAAAGTTTATACGGTCCTGCGCACTCCTAGCCGCAAAGGCATCTCTCTCCCTTGGAAGAGACATAATCTCGGCTATCAGATAAGAGGTAGACGCGAGGATGAAATCATGATCAGTCCCGGCAGGAAACTGCAAAATATTGTCCCTAAAGGAGCGCAAACCAATATGATGAGTGGGCATGAGAGGAGGATTATAAGTAGAGACGTCGGCAATCAAAGCAGGGGCAGGGCCACCTCTCGCGATACCAGGCGGAGACATTGGAACAAAGAGCAGAGCGGCAGGCGAGGAGGGTCGGCTGCCGGAACCTCCCGCGTTAGGCGCCGGGGACCCATCTCCACCAAGTGACTCAAGGTTAAGGGCACTCGAGTTATAGCCCGTCGCGGTGGAGCAATCGTCTAAAACCTGAGGACTGCCACCAAAATCAGCACCCTGTGACTGCTCGCCAGGAACACCACCGCCCTCAGGAACGTTCAAAGAAGGATTCGCAGTAGAAGAGCTAGGACTGTGCTGAAGATCATAGCGTGCCTTCTTCTTACGCTCTCGAAGAACCTCAGCGACTGACATATCACCTGGAGAGGTTGACTGAACAGAAATAGTGGAAGCCTCCTAGAAAGCACAATACACGCATACGCATATAATAAGAAAATTATACGGAAGAAAAGAAAACCTTAGAGAGAAACGAACACATACTTGGGTGACTGGGGAAACCAGAGGTATTGCGGTAGGAATGGGATCAACTATTGCCTCTGAAGAAACAACAGTGTGGGAGGAAATGGATTGCGTGGCACGCGTTTTCCTCACTCTTTTCTTCCTTGCCACAAGGGTGCGAGGAGGTGCCGATGAGGTAGCACCCGTAGCGGTAACGTCGGCGGTAGCAATGCTTTCCTCCTCAGCAGCAGCAGCGGCCTTGGCAGCGGTGACAACTTTCTTCCTTTGCTCCTGTTTCCTCTTCCTTCGGAAGTACTCAGGCTCCCAACCAGGCGGAGGCACTGCACAGTTAAAGAAACGTTAGCGTTAGTAATCCTTGGCAACGCAAGAAGGAAAAAGGGCAAACGCTCACCCTTTTTGCACTGATCCATTTCCAGACCGTTAGCCACTTTTCAGGCATCAACGCTGAAATCCAGTTGAAGTAGCGTCTTCAACCAGCCATCTTCCGGATCAGAAAGGGGTTTCCGGTGGCCCCAAGCCCCATCCTTAATTTTCTCATTGAAGCCGACCCTCCACAACGGCTCGGGCAGATCAATAATGAAAAACTCTTCTTTCCAATGAGGAACAGAAGACTCGATACCCATAAGCTTCCAGGTAAAAGGCTTCAAGGAGCCATCTTCATAACGAGGGGATATGGATATCACCCCCTTACGAGAGTACAACTGGAAAATGTCATGAAGTAGGGCCAGAGTAGGAGATTCAATCCCTTTAAAACGACACAACACGACAAAGGCACTGACAACGCAAATCGCGTTAGGGCTCAACTGAGCCGGAGCCAAATCAGAATCAGCCAACAACAACTTGACAAGAGGGTCAAGAGGGAGACAAAACCCATGGTCAAATAACTTAGCATATAATACACTAAAGGTTGCCTTGTTAATAAAACATGGATTCAAGTGGTTAAGTGTCATGGTATTTATAGTATTGAGGTGAATTTCAAGGAGGACAATGGGTTTGATTTTCATGCATCACAATAAAAGCATAGAATATGCATCCTAAAAATACATAAAAATCAAAAGAAAAATCATGCAGAGATTGAAAACAAACTTGAAATTAGAAAAAAATGTAACTAGCTCATGCATAATCAATTAAGCACACAAAACACTTTCACACTCACACCACACGAAAATAGTAAGAAATATGTACTAGATAAAACCCTCCCCCACACTTATTGGACACATTGTCCTCAATGTGAAGGAGAGGAAAAACAAAAAACACAGAAAATGAAAAGCAAAATAGAAAAAAAAAATGAAAAGGGACGACCTGAGGCAAGTAAGTTAGTCAGAATCTGAGGAGGATGTGGGAAAGAAAGTGCGCGGTGGAGTTGGAGCAAGGGCTTCGTCAATTTTGTTGTACAAGAGTAGTAAAAAGTCAAGGATGGCTTGGTTGAGTGTGATAGCTTGTGCTTGGGAGGCCTGCAGAGTTTGTAGGAGCTGGTTGGTCTACTGTTGTTGGGCCAAAAAGGTAGACAACATGTCAGGGGCATTGCCTGATGATGTAGAGGGTGCAGCCGACTGCTCTTGGCCTGGGTCTTTGGCACGAGGAGAATCTTGGTCATTCTGATGCTTAGACGCTGCTTCTTCTTCTACTTCCTTTTTAGTTGTTGTCTCTGTTGGGAACTTCAATGGGGCCAGCTTGTATTGCCCTTGATGTCTAGGACTAAAAATCCGGCCTTCCTTTGGTGTGCAACTTGTGTTATAAAAAACAAAACCTCTTTCCAAATGGAAAAATCCCATCTGATCAAGAGCCTAGAGATCAAGCAATTTATGTGCATAAAAGTCATTGAGATTGGCAGCAACATAATCTAGGTTGCCTGATTTAAATGCTAGCATTGTTATCAGGCATCCCAGAACCATTTTGTTTTTGGAAGTAGTGAATTGCTTGGCCAACCAATATCCCAAACTGATTCTTTGGCCAGTTTGCAAACACCAAACAACTCAATTCTATAAAGAGCACCAGACATATTGCTCTTCCCATAGAAACTGACAGACAATACTCTATGCAGAATCCTAAGTACAAGGTCACAAAGCATATGAGCTTTGAAATTCTTAGAAAAGTAGGCCTCTTGGTCTCATGTGAGAGACCTAAAGGCAGCATCTGTGTCCCAATCCTTAGGGATTTCATAAAGGGTGGAGGGATACCAAGCAAGGGTATCCTTATCACCAGGCAGAAAACCTACAAGCACCTCAAATTCATGCAGAGACAAGTGTGCCCAATGGCCACATAGTCTATAATTAATGACCTCACCAACATGCACCTCATCTTAGTGAGCCGTCGGATCAGGACAGGCCATCACAAGGCTAGGTTTTTCACTTTCAGGCGTTGACCTCGCATCCCGGAATCGTGCCCTTGTCTTAGTGAGCCGTCTATATTAGCCCGGTTATCACAAGGATAGGATTTTCACTTCCAGGATGGAGTTACTATCTCCCTGGGGCGTGCCTCATCTTGGCGAGCCGTCTCCACGAGCATGGTCTGCACAAGGGTATGAATTTTTACTCCTAGGGATGCCGGGACGTGCCTCATCTTGGTGGGCCGTCTATGTTAGCCCGGTTTACCACAAGAATAGGACTTTTCACTCCCAGGGGCGTCGGGACATGCCTCATCTCAATGGCCCACCTGTGTTAGCGTGGCTGCCACAAGGATAGGACTTTTCACTCCCAACACTAAATTTTAGGTATGCTAGGGTGTGCCCTCACTTAGTGAGCCGTCTGATCAGGACCGACCGTCACAAGGATAGGACTTTTCACTCCTAGCACCCTTTATTATCTGCACACAATCAGCCACAAAACACACAAGAATATTCTCTATTTGAGCGTTAGCACAAGTCAGGGCTGACATTAGCGAAATGTGCAGAGATATATTAGACTCTAGCATGGTATAATTTCAAACGAGCAATATTCCAAGAGTTAGGTAAGGGAGCACCGTCAAGTGTCTCTAGATGATATGCTCCCTTCCCAATAACGCGGGTAATGTGATATGGGCCATCCCAGTTCGGGATGAGTTTCCACATACGCTGTCCAGCGGGTCACTTGTCTCTGAGTCTCTTTCAGCAGCCATTCTTTGACGCGTCTATTGTGATAACGCGGCATTCTTTGCTTATAATAAAGATTTTTCAAAAGAGCTTCCTCCTGCCATTCCGGTAACGCGTCGAGGTTTACTCGTAACTTCTCCTCATTCAGTTCCTCCCTGAAGTACGCCACTCGCAGGCTCATAGTACCGATTTCCACCAGTGTGACGGCCTCAGTGCCAAAAGCCAATGCGAAAGGTGTTTCTCCAGTACTAGTTTTAACGGTCATGCGGTACACCCACATCACATACGACAGCTCGTCTGCCCATTTCTTTTTAGATCCTTCCAAGTTTTTCTTTATGCCACTGAGAATGCTTCGATTCGTCACCTCCGCTTGACCGTTGGTCTGCGGGTGAGCCACAGAAGAGAACCTTTGTTCGATCTGAAATTCCGCGCACTGATCTTTAAAGAACTGGCTAGTGAACTGCGCCCCGTTATCGCTGACTAACACACGGGGAACACCGAATCGCATAATAACTTGGTGTTTAAAGAAACGCCAAATTTTCTCTATCGTGATGTTGGCTACCGCTTCTGCTTCTGCCCACTTCGTGAAGTAATCCACTGTTACGACCACGAACTTTAACTAGGACCTTGCCTTTGGAAACAGGCCTAGGATATTTATCCCCCATTTCGCAAAAGGACAAAGAGACACTATTTCAAAAATCTCCGTGGCGGGTTGTCGAGGAATCTTGGAGAACTCCAGACATTTTTGACATGTCCGTACATAATTGTGGCAATCTCTTCGAATAGTAGGCCAATAGAATCTGGACCTGAAGACTTGCGCGGCCAAGGTGCCGCCTGATGCGTGCATACCGCATATTCCTTCATGGATTTCTTGCAAGGTGTGAAGACCCTCTTGCTCTATTATACACTTGGCGGCTGGGTGAGAAAAACATCTCCGAACCAGTTCCCCGTCATAATATGTACATCGTGCTGTTTGTTTCAGCACTTTCTTTTTCTCAGCGTTATCCGTAGGTAATTCTTCATGTTTTAAATATTTTATCACGGGAATTCGCCAATCATTTTCAATTTCTTCCACGCAAAGCGACGCTTGCTCTTCCATGAAGGAGGGAACCGATATCTCTCGGTAATATATGCCCTGACGTATGGATGCGTCCGGATTCGCAGCGAGTTTGGCCAAGCCGTCTGCTTCAGCGTTATCCTCTCGGGGAATTTGCTCAAAGCTGACCTGCATGCCACTTTTTTTTTATTTCCACCAGCTCGCATTTCACTTTAGCGAGGTACTGAACCATGATGGGCTCCCTGGCTTGAGAGTGCCCCAAGACGTGGTCTATTATCAACTTGGAATCTCCACAAATCTTTAGTCGCAAGTCTCCCATCATTCCCATATCGTGTATAGCTTTACTGGAGAAGCTTCTTCCTATCTGAGTCCAACCAGTAGTGCCTCATACTCTACCGCGTTATTAGATAACGGCTGCAGGATTCTAATGGCGTATCGTATATGCATATCATGTGGTCCGATCATGAAGATCTCCGCTCCGGCGGATCCTTGATTCTTAGCCCCATCCACGTAGATGACCCATAAGTCGGTGTAAGTTTCCAGGAATGGGAGATCCATGTCATCTTTTTCCTCTTCGGTTAAGTTCGTCAGAGGGTCTTCTGTAAAGGTGCACTCAGCTATGAAGTCTGCTAAGACTTGGGCTTTCACAGAGGGTCAATTTTTGTATCGCAACCCGTATTGCTCGAGTTCAATAGCCCAAATTAACATTCTTCCTGAAGACTCAGGCTTTCGAAATATCCTCTTCAAAGGCTGGTAAGTAAGTACGATAACAGGATGGGCTTGGAAGTATCTGTCCATTTTCCGCGTGGCTTGAATTAGCGCAAACGCTAATTTCTCAATGCGAGCATATCGCAGCTTGACATCTTTCAAGACATGACTCACGAAATAGACAGGGTGATGCAGATGGTTGTCGTCTCGAACGAGGATAACACTAACCACCTCGTCGGCAACGCCAAGGTATAAGTACAAGGTATCGCCCGGCTCTGGCCTTGTCAACACTAGATCGGACGATAAATAAGCTTTTAGGCCCATAAACGCCTCTTCACATCCTGTTGTCCACCCGAAAGGAGCTTTCTTGCGTATGACCTTGAAGAAGGGCAAGCATCTCTCGCCTTGCTTGGAAATAAACCGTCCCAGGGTGATAACACGCCCTGTCAATCTTTGCACCTCGCCTTGCTTGGAAATAAACCATCCCAGGGCGATAACACACCCTGTCAATCTTTGCACCTCTTTGACGGTCCGAGGAGATATCATGTCCTGGATAGCTTTGACCTTCGAAGGGTTGGGCTGGATACCTTTTTGGCTAACCACATAGCCCAAGAATTTTCCCGTCTGAAATGCAAACATGCATTTACGGGGATTCAGCTTCATTTTATATTCTCTCATCACGCGGAAAACTTCTTCCAAGTCATTTAGGTGGCCCTGGAAGCTTCGGCTCTTGACTAGTATATCATCAATATATGCTTCCATATTTCTTCCAATCTGCTTTCCAAAGACTTTGTTCGCCATTCGCTGAAAAGTTGCTCCAGTATTTTTTAGCCCAAATGGCATTGCCGTATAGCAGTAAGTAGCTTTCGGGGTGATAAAAGTGATTTTTTCCTCGTCCTCAATGGCCATGGGGATTTGATGATATCCCGAATTGTTATTTAGCAAACTTAGATAGGCGTACCCGGCAGTCTAGTCGACTAGCTGATCAATTCGAGGAAGTGGGTAGCAATCTTTGGGACAAGCAACGTTCAGGTCAGTAAAATCGATGCACATATGCCAATCTCCGTTGGGCTTTGGAACAAGAACTGGGTTAGCTAGCTAGGTCGGGTATTGAACTTCTCGAATGAAACCTGCGTCTAGGAGCTTTGTTACTTCTTTATTGAAGGCTAATGCTTTCTCCGTAGAGAACGCGCATCGTTTCTGTTGAATCGGCTTGACACTGGGGTCAACGTTGAGTCGATGTTCCGCTACCTCTCGTGAGATACCTGGCATGTCCGTGGGCTTCCATACGAATTCTCCTTTACATTTGTTAAGCAGTCGATTTAGTTAAAGGTTTTCCACTGAGCTGAGCTTTTCGCTAACCAGGAAGCTCGCTCCGTCGATCCCGTTAACTGGCACGGGTATCATCTTATCTATAGGTTGAGTGCGTTTCTCGTCATTCTATTCATACGGATCTACCGTTATGCACACGTATCTATCGCAACTCTTCTGAGTCATGAGTAGGTAACACTCAGCCGCCAATTTCTAATTGCCTTTGATTGACACCACTCCATCCCAGGAGGGGTATTTCATCCTTAAATACTTCTAGGATATCGCTGCTCCGAAGCGGTTGAGGAAAGGTCGTCCGAGTATAGCATTATAGGGCAGATTTAAGTCCACGACCAGAAACAACAGCTCCTCTAACCGCTTGGACGTATCCTCTCTAAAGTACACTGGCAGAGTGGTTATCTCGGTCACTGGGATTGGGACTCTATCTACTCCAATTATTGGTTTCTTGCATGACGTTAACTCGCTGTCGGGGCGCTTCATAAGGTTGTAGGCTTCTAATGAAAATAGGTTCACGACACTCCCATTGTCAATGAGAGTTCTTCTCACTCCGTGATTAGCGATAACAGGTGTGACCACTAATGCATCGTTGTGTGGATAAATAACGCCTTTCTCATCCTCTTCTGAAAAGGACAACACCATTCGATCTAGAGCACTTATCGCTTCGCTTTTTATTAACACGCCCTCCCGCTTCCGCTTGTCTCCTGTCGCGGGCGTCAATTACACTGGTTCATATAGGTAGGGCATGCCTCCAGCTATGATATTGATGATAGGGACATCATCGTCATCAACCATGAGTGTCTCCCTACCTCTCCCAGCAGGGGTAGCATTATTTCCTGGAGTGTGAGGGGGCGCTTGTCTGTTATCAGTCGCTCTATCCGTCGAGTTGTTCCTGGCTTCCTCCCTTGCCTTAGTGGCAAATTCTCCGAGATAACCTTCCTCTACTAGACATTCTATCGCTAGCTTTAACTCTCTGCATACTTCCATAGAGTGTCCCTTAGCTTTGTGAAACTTGCAAAAGGCGTTCTCTCTTCCTCCCATGATTACCCCAGGCTTAACGGGGGCTGGGTAACGAATGGGTAGGTTCCGTTGTTCCATAATCGCTAATATTTCCGCTCTTGGTAAAATGAGGGAAGGAAGGTTTGGGTCATAGATCCGGCCCTTGGGAGGATCTCCCTGTCACCGAGTCGGGGTTTCCTCTCGAAAAGTTGCCTCTTCGCCGATTGGTGGTCTTGGGAATATGATCCTTTCGCTGAGTGTAATCGTCAACGAAATGATCCTCAGAAATTGTAGCTGCAAGAGCGTTGGAGACTTGAAGCGCATCTTGTGGTATGTTTCGAGTCCTGTCCCTGCTTTCTTCTTCCTCCATTCTCGCGTAGTTATGGGCTTTCAGCCTTAACGCGTCCAAAGTCGTCCGGAGGTCCACCATTAGTGTCTTTCAGTTTCCCATAGCGGCAGTTTCACTTCAAGGCTTCTATAGCGAAATCAACGGTAACACCCGACGTTAATGACATCTCCATGTCAAAGCGACCAAGGAAATCTTTCAAGGATTCTTGAGGCTTCCTATGTATATCGAATAAGGCCGCGACAGACTTCCTGATAAGGACCGCGGTACTGAACCGACTTCGAAACTTAGACTCCAGCTGTGAGAAGCTGTCAACCGATCCGCCAGGGAGACCTTCAAACTAGAGACGTGCAACTCCTGACAATGTCATGACAAATATTTGACACAAAGCTGCATCGCTGTGGGTCTGAAATTGTACAAAGTCCTTCACCTTGTTAAGGTAAGAAATGGGATCTCTAGTACCATCGTAGGATTCTGTGGGGAGTTTCACGTGTCGGCTGACCCTGTGACGTCTTATACGATGGGTGAACGGATGACCTAAGGTGTCGTCAAGGATTTCACGTGTATCGCGAGGGGGATACACTTCCAAATAATGCCTCCGATTTCGCGGATCTGGAGTGCGATGTCGCCTTGGAGACTGGTTGCGGCTCCTTGGCGATCGGGTTCGGTGTCTTCTACTGCTGGATCTCTCACTACGCTCAGGGGATATATTTCTATCCACTTCTTCTCGTCGACCGTCCCAACGATCTCTGTACTCATCCTGCCGCCGCTCCTCTTGGGGAACGGGAATTCTTGGCACTTGTGGCACATAAGGCTCCACTTGCCCTTGAGCGAGTTGCACAAGGCTAACTGGTGCATCTGTCGCGGGCAGGGTCGATGGAATATTTCCGTGTTGCAAAGGCGATAAGGGTCGTTCAGTGACAATAGAGGATGTGAAAATGGCCTGGGGAAGAACGTTCGACCCAGATACATCAAGTGTGATTCTCGCGGCCAGCTCAGTCAAATAATCCAGCCGAGAACGAAGGGCAGATATTTCACTCGCGAGGGGGAGTAGAAAAACTAGATCCCGCCATCTAGGATAGAGAGATATTCATCTGGGAAGAGGGTGTTCCCCCTATTGATCTAAAGGGGAGATCTGAAGATTCCAGAGAAATCTCTTGCACCATTATAGAAACATCAGTAGTGGTAAAGGGAAATAACTGTCTATGGATCGCAAAAGGAATGTTAGAGGATGAAGGTCGTGTGGGCTCCGAATCGGAAGCCATGATCGTTCCGATCTTCTTGGAAAAAACGGAGCTTGGCTATTAAGGACGCTCACTTAATGAACCAAAGCTCTCAACGAAAGCACCAGTTTGATAAGATTCGAACTTCTGGATGATTGGGGTGAGGATTATGGCTGCTCGGAGTTACTGTAGTTGCCGTCAAGGGTACCTACAAGGCGTCGGAGGGGGGGCTCCAGCGTAGACACTCCGATGCTTAAGTTAGTATGGCTATTCAAAATGGCAGGGGTTCCAGTAGCAATCTTAGGCTTACCTGGCTTTTTGAATGGTGGGGTATTTATAGGCTACACGAGGGCGTTACCCTCGGAGGAGGGCATTACCTGGGGAAGATAACGCCTCAAATGACGTCAGGGATGATATCTCCAAGTGACGTCAGGGACGATATCTATGGATGATGTCATAGCTGTCCTAGGATGGGAAACGCCGTGCGTGTGGGTAGATGACGCGTGAGACCCCTCCCCCACTGATGTCGACCATCCCAGGGCTCTTTTCTCGATGAGGGGCGACAACCTCCACGGTAGGCGCTCGGTAGGTGCTACGGGATTCTGATCTTAACACAGGGTGCCAAGACGATAATGCCCTAGAAATTGTCTCTATTGTTATCACTTATAGGCAGTTTTCTTCCCACCAAAATGTCCACCACTAGGGGAAGTGTGACAGTGATGTAGAACCGAAGGAACTTCACTTAATTGTACACATCTTCGTAGTAATTGGTCAACTCCTATTCTCCATATATATGGCTCGTCCCATAGATAATGTCTAGAGTCTTTTCTTATTTTAGCTTTCTCAATAGAAGTGAGCTCACCATAACAGTTACCTTTAGCCAAGTAATTTGCTATGTGGTGGTACCACAGTTAGGGCTGGGCGAAAAAACCAAAACCTCGAACCGATTCCCCGAACTGGGACGATTTGGTTCGAGTTTTAAGTCAAAAAATAGTGGAACCAGAACCGAACCGAACCGTTCACAAATAAATGGTTTGGTTTTGGTTTTATATATCATGCAACCCGATTTTCCTGAAATATTATATAATAATATATACTCATATTTATAATATATGTTATCATTTCTTTTAGTAGCTGCAGTTTGTTAACTTTTGTTAGTATCTTTGAGTGAACTTGTATTTTGGCAAGGTAATGTGAATTTATGCAATGTGAGACATGGGTTCAGCTCATTTATTTTAGTTTTTATTAGTATTTTTTCTTTTTCTTGTTAAATTCTGGAACCATGAGACTAATTAGAAACATTCAGAAATTTCACCGAAACAACCCGGAATCGAACCGAAACCAGATGGTTCTGGTGCGGTTTGGTTCTAGCTTTAAAAATACAATTATCAAAAATCAAACTGAATCGGTTCTAAACTCTGGTTCTGGTTCTGGTTCTATCCAAACCTGAACTGAATCGCACCGTGCCTAGCCCTAACCATAGTTGTACTCCTTTTACAAGGTCTAAGTGCTCGTCTGGAAATTTATCCACCACTGGCTTTGTCTCCTTGCTGATAAGCCTACTCAGATTGTCGGCAACTAGGTTCTCCCGTCCTTTCTTGTCCTTGATTTCGAGGTTGAATTCTTGGAGCAATAAGATCCAACGAATCAGTCTTGTCTTGGCCTCTTTCTTGGTCAAGAGATGCCTCAAAGTTGTATGGTCAAAGAAAACGATAACTTTAGTTCCCAATAAATAAGATCTAAATTGATCAAGAGCAAATATAACGACAAATAGCTCATTCTTTGTCGTGGTATAGTTCTTCTTATCATCATCTAACATTTTGGATGCATAGTATATTACATACGACTCTTTCCCTTTCTTTGGCCAAGTACCACTCCTACTGCCGAGTTGCTTGCATCACACATGATTTCAAAGGGTAGATTCCAGTCGGGTGGTTGAATAACGAGTGCAGTAGTGAGTTTTTCTTTAAGCTTGTCAAAAGCTTCCTTGCATTTGTCATCAAATTCGAACTCTACTTCCTTTTTGAGAAGCTTGCACATGGGTTCTGCCACTTTAGAGAAGTCTTTAATGTAGCGCCTGTAAAATTCTGCATGGCCGAAAAAAGAGCGAGCCTCTCTAACAGAAGAGGGGTAAGGTAGATTTTTTATAATATCTCTCTTAGCTTGGTCTACCTTAATTACTTCTTGGGAGATTACATGGCTAAGAATGATGCCATGATCAACCATAAAATGACTTTTTTTAAAGTTTAAAACTAGGATAGTTTCGCTGCATCTTTTTAAAATCTCTTCAAGGTTTTTAAGGCCGTGATCAAAAGAGTCTTCATGCACAGTGAAATCATCCATGAAAACTTTGATGCTTTTTTCTATAAAATCAGAAAATATGCTGACCATGCATCTTTGAAAGGTGGCAAAGGCATTACATAAACCAAATGGTATCCTTTTATATGCGAATGTTCCAAAAGGACATGTAAAGGTTGTTTTCTCTTGATCCTTAGGAGCCACAAAAATCTGGTGAAATCCTGAGTAACCATCAAGAAAACAATAGTGTGACTTACCTGCTATCCTTTTGAGCATTTGGTCAATGAAGGGTAAAAGAAAGTGGTCTTTCCTGGTCACATTGTTAAGGCGCCTGTAATCAATACAGACCCTCCATCCATTTTGTACCCTTGTCGGTACTTGGTCCCCATCTTTATTTTCCACTACAGTTATCCCAGTCTTCTTGGGAACTACCTGCACAGGGGATACCCAATCACTGTCAAAGATTGGATAAATAACTCCTGCATCCAGCAACTTGAGGACCTCCTTTTTGACCACTTCTATTATAGGGGGATAGATCCTCCTTTGTGGTTGTCAGATTGTCTTTTTTGTCTTCTTTTGTATGTATTTTGTGGGTGCAGAAGGTTGGTGATATCCTTTTGATGTCCGTAATTGTCCACCCAATTGCTTCCTTGTGTTCTTTGAGCAGTTTAACCAGCCGTTCTTCTTGGTCAAGAGATAATTTGCTAGAAATTATCACGGCAAGGGTGGATTCTTAGCCAAGAAAGGCGTGCTTGAGGTGGCCCGGAAGTTTCTTAAGCTCAATTTCTGGCGCCTGCACAATGGAAGGTAGAAGTTTATTATAAACTTATGGGAGCTCAGATTTGATAGTACCCTCAAACAAAGGCCCTAAAATATTTATCTCCTTCATAGTTTCTAAGAGATCATTGCCGATGACTAGTTCTTCCTTCATCTTTTCGAGTTGTTCTCCTTCCATCCCCTTGGTAAGAACATAATTAAGTGGGTCAGTTTCACAAAGTTCATATACTTCACTAACAGGGGTTCATAAACATCCATAAAGTTCAAGTTGTGCATCTCACTTGGGTGTTTTACTACATCATACATGTTAAATTTAATAATTTATCCACAATACTTAAGAGAAATACATCCATGATAAATGTCAATTAGAGCCCTTGCAGTCCTTAGGAAAGGTCTGCCTAGGAGGACATCAGTGGTGTTTATGGAAAAGTCCATGTTCATGTCGACAATATAGAAGTCGACAGGATAGATGAAGTCGTTGACTTAGACAAGAATGTCATCGACAACTCCTTTGGGGTAGATGAAGGATCGATCAACAAGTTGAATGACTACTCTAGTCTCCTTCATGGTTCCAACGTTCAACCTCTCATATTCTACAAGTGATAGGACATTTATCCCACCTCCTAAGTCGCACAAGGCCTTCTCAATCTTTTTATTGCCTATCTTGCATGGAATATTGAATGTGCCTAGGTCTGTGCATTTTTCTGGAAGTCCTAACTGGGAAACAGATGAGACATTCTTGGTCAAGCTAATTTGTTCAACACCTGTAAGTTTCTTTTTGTTAGAACATAAACTTTTGAGGAATTTAGCATAACTTGGAACTTTAGCAATTAAATCAAGCATAGATATGTTAATTGCCACTTTTTTAAATATATCCATGAATTCCTTTTCTTCTTTCTCCCTTTTTATCTTTGTAGATGCAGGTGGAAAGGCTGGAGGTGCATCATCATTTTGTTCTTTCTGTTTTGCAACCACTGCTACCTTCTTGGCCTCCTCCACTTTCTTGGCTCCTTCTGTTTGCTTAGCCTCTTCCTTGGTCAAGAAGGTCTCTTCTTCCAATGCTAGATTTTTTTCTTCTTCTTCTTCTTCAATTTGTTCTGGTTACTTATACTTGTACTTCCTCTCAAATTCCATCACCTCTTGCCAGTTCTTGTGCCTCGGCCTCTCTCGCTCTTGCTTATATGCTACTACTACTCCTCAAACTAATCACACTCACATTATGTTTGGGATTGTCTACTATATTAGTAGGCAGTCTCCCTTACTTATTCCCATCCTCCATCAGTAATTTTATCTACTTCTGTATCTCAATTAGCACAGCGTTCATTTGTGCTTGACTCGCAGAGATCTTACTTATTTCATCATCATGTGTGGGGCCAGCAATTTGTAGTTGCTATGGAGGGGCAGGTAACTAGAGAGGTGTACTGGTTTGGTTCTGGGGTGGTCTAGGAATGAAGTTCTGAAGGTTTAACGATGGTTGTTGTGACTAGTTGGGGAGATTAGAATTGTTCTGAGGCTGATTTTGGGTCCAGCTGAAGTTGGGATGATTTCTCCACCTAGGATTGTAAGTATTTGAGTATGGGTTATTGTTAGATTTGGCTCCTCTAATAGGAATCTGAACCATCTAATAAAATTGGACGGATGAGATTAAAAGTTCAAAATTTTGCTGACGTGTCTAACGGTGGATTTACAAACCACCGTTAACTTTTGTTTTTGCAAATTGATTTTTTTTATTATTTGCCCCTCCTCCTTCGTCTTCCTCACTCTCCAGCTCCTTCTCCTGCTCTGCCCCTCCCCCTTCGTCTTCCTCACTCTCTATCTCCTTTTCCCACACAACAACAAATAATAATTGATCTAAGCCGACGTTGTTGACCATAGTGACAACAAACAATCCTCGCTCCTCCTTCTTCGGTGAATCAGTCAGCGATGACGGCACAGGTGCGTTGTCATTCAATAGTTGGTATAATTAGTTTAATATTGTAGATATGATTATTGTTTGATCAATTGAAGTTTGAAGCCGTCTTTCTGTGTGAACTACCAGCAGAGACAAGAACTTCTCAAGTATGCACCGCGGGTTTTTGATGAAAGTCTTGAAAAAAGAATAGATTTGTTTTTGGTCTTCTTCTACCATATAGATATGTAATGTTTTCAAGCTGGACATGAGCTCGAGATATTTGCTCCTATTCAAACCTTCTATACAGACTTGTGTCCTCAAAGTGAACATACACTGTGATGGGTGTAACCAGAAAGTTAAGAAATTATTGCAGAGGATTGAAGGTGAAAATCCTCACTTCATTACTTTGTTGCCTTTACTTTTCACATTATTATATTCTCTATTTTCTCTTGGTGTTCAAATTTGGACAGTGTGGTATGCTCTCATTCCCTCTTTATTTATCTAATAAGTTTCCCATTTTCCTGGAAATGACAAAAAAAATTACTCTTATGATTTGATATATATATGTAACCCTCTAATTTCTTTCCACTCTCATTTTTGAATCTTTCTTGAAGAATTGAAGCATGGCATTCCCTTTTTTCATCTTAGTGATATATTTATGATTGTACTTCAGTTGATGGTTGTACTATTTTTCCTTGGAAGTGTATTGCAGTACTGTAATAATGTCTCAAGTTTAGCAATTTTTTCTATTTTGGTTGGATAAAATGTGGTAGAAATTTCAGTTTTTGTGCATTTCCTTCTCTAGTAGTAGAATTCAATGTAATGATTGATTTATCCTCATATTTCCTTCTATAGTGTGGAAAATCCATAGTTAAGTTGACTTGAATTATCCCCCCCTCCCCCCCCCCCCCCCCCCCCCCCCCCCCCCCCGCATCTCTAATCTGTACTCTTACAAGGATTTCTTCTTTTGTGTTTTGTCTATTTTATACTAACAATTTCTCTGTTTTCTCCTTCAGGTGTTTACCAAGTAAGCATAGATGCAGAGCAACAGAAGGTAACAGTATCAGGAAGTGTAGATTCTGCAACTTTGATTAAGAAATTAGTCAAAGCTGGTAAACATGCTTAACTCTAACCAGAAGTAGAAGAACAGCTGCACATGAGCTCGAGATATCTGCTCGAGAAATCATGAAGCATGGTTTTGAGTCTTGGTTTCATTTAAAAAATGGAAGGCTTGTTACTGCAAGCCGTAAATTTTTTCAAGCTGCACATGAGCACAAGATATCTGCTCCTATTCAAACCTTCTTGCAATAGTTGATACCTGGATTTCATTTTGTTTTTAATTAGTCAAGGTGACAATTGCCATTTGAGTCCAAGAAATGGAAGACAGATGGGCAACGACTAGTCATAGTTTTTGAATTCCACTTGCCGTAGTTAGAGATAAACTCCTTTCATTTGTATAGCAGTAATTCTGCCGCTTGAGCTATCTGTTAATATCAAAATGCAACTTTTTGTTCATAAATCAAAATACTCGCAATAATAGTCAGGAGCCATGAAAGTTTCACAATCTGAAAATTGAGGTTTGGATTCAAGTTTTCATCTGTTGTGATGGTAAATTATCACAATCATGAATAGATACAACATCTCCCTCATTATGCAACTCCCCAAGGTGATGCTAAAGTTCCAATTTATGTTACAGTATTGAGACCATAATTGGTAGATAAGAAGCAGCAGAATCTCTTAAGTTAACTTGAATTTCACCTTCGTCTATAAAAGAAATAGTACAAGTTTCTAAAAGAGACTTAATCATACCCTTTTATTAAAAAATAAGATAAAAAAGTAAACTCGTATCATATTTCTTTTCTGAAGCTTGCAATTAGTTGTTGAAAAATTGATTTAACATTCAAAAATATATGAATAATTTTAAAGTTCATGCTATTAAATTTGGATGAATCCATAAATCAAATCTTTAACAGTCAATCAATAACATAACATTGCACCAATACACTTAATTATGTTCCATATGTAGTTAAGTAATTCTCTGTGTACTTTCATTAATGTTTATGAAATGGGTTGGTTCACCATTTATGCCTTGGAAATAAACATAAAAAATTTAATCAATTCTAAATTATATATGTAAACAGTAAAAAATATTAACTTATTTATTTATTTATTTTTCAAAACTTACATTATTGTAGCTTGAAGCTTGAGAGGAAGAACCAAAATTAAATGGATTTTCGCGGTTGATTGGTCCAGTACTACTCATAACCTGAATATAGTTTAAATTAGTAAGGTGTCTCTAAGAATTTAATAGGATAATTGACCAATTGATCCATTGCGAATTATTTACCATTAATAATGCAGTATGAGTATTTGACACTCCTTCAACTTGACTTGAATTCATGAATGTCATAGCAATAGAGGCTTCAACAATCTGGAAAAAAAAATACCACATTAATGTAGTTCGATTCAGAAAAAAAGAAAGAGATTATGAACAAAACAAGTACCTCCAATGATTGACTCTCTGGAATAGTTTTCTTCTTTTTTCTTGTAATCTTTGGCTGTTTTTCCACCCAACCCTTTGGCATTTTTCCACATTTTTTCCAGTTCTCTTCTTCAAACCTCTTATATTCCGAGCCAAGAATTCTTCAGGTAAGTTCCCATCGACATTTCAATGATTATTATTGGCATCAAATTCATTAAAATCAAAAGCAACACGACTTGTACAAATGTTTTTAATTTCTTGGCTTGTATTCTGAATGACTTTATTTAACAATTCATAGGCCTCCTCATTTTCAGATGCTCGAGAGGCTAACTTGATCAATTTATGACATAAATACTTATAACGTCTAGAGGCTTCCACTTTAACATCAGCAGATACTTCTTCCCTAAGTGCATCTTGTACACTTACATTCTTAGCTCCTCTAGTCCATCTCTTTAGAATGTAAATGTCAGGAATAAGTTTTACATTCATCACATCAACAACCTTCAAAGCATAAGAGCATAAGATGCCAAATGTATCAAACTTTTTGCAACTACAAGGAATAGTTTTTTCATGTGCATCACCAATTACTCTATACTCTCCACCCTTTTCATGCATAGCAACTATGAACTCATAAACTTGATCACTCTCCTGATGATATTTTATAACAGCTGCTAAATATAAATCATACTCCTCCTGAAATAGTTCAAACACCGTTGGAGTATAAATATGTCCTATTTGTTTTAACAAAGATAGTGCATTTTCAATCTTGATAATTTTTGCCTCGAGTTGCACTCAACTTTCAACTCGTTGTATCTCTTATCTTCCACAACTCTTTCAAAGTGCTTAAAGAATTGGATAATATCTAAGTCTGATTTCAAATGATCTTTTAAATCTCCATTAAAACATTCACTGAGTTGTATACTCCGCATACCTAAAGTATAGGCATTTTTCATGTAACACTTAGCCCACTATTCTTTCCTCTCATATATGCGATGCAACCAGCTATTTTGTTGAACTTTGTAACTAATGAGGATCTTTTCCCATGCTTCTTGGAATTCATTTTCTTCCTCAAAATGATACATGCATCTATTAAAATCCTTGAGCAAATGAGATCCTTCTTCTAGTAAATTTCCTAAATGCTTTATAGCATTTTGCATGATATGCCAAGAACATAACCCATGGTATGTCTCTGGCATAACTTTACTGAGTGCACTAGCCATTGCAGGATCTTGATAAGTAAAAATAGATCATGGCATTTTCCCTTTGTGTGCTTCCAAAAAAGTTTTAAATAGCCACTCAAAAGATGCACTAGTTTCATCATACAAAAGTACATTTCCAAAAATTGTGATTGCTCTATGATGTTTAAATCCAAGAAACACACCTAGAGGTCTAAAATCTTTATTTGTGTTATATGTCGTGCCAAAAGTAATCACATCACCAAAACATGCATAGTCCATAACCATTCTTGCATCAGCCTAAAAAATGTTTGTAATTTGTTCATCATCATCTAATTGTTCAGCATGATAAAATGATAGATTAGATAAAGTTTGTTGTTTAAAGTACCTCAATGTACTCCCTGCTTCTCCATGCTTCAAGTCTCTTTGCCTTTAAGTTCGAAGGTAATTTGTTTGATCTTGTAGAGTGTAGCCGACACTTTCTTTCCCTCCACCTTGTCTATTCATAAATTCAAATGATGCTTTCAATCTAATCCCAGAGTCATCTGCCAAATCAATCTTTGTTGCTTGAATATTTGATATCTTCCTTTGTGATGTCATCAAATGGACAGTTTCTGTAAGATGGAGCATATGGTTGTGCTCAACAATTAAATCATGCACTTTATATCTTCCCGTTTCTTGGTTGAACACGAGTCCCATACGAACCGGACAATTCGTCCTAGCCTCAGCACGAGGACATTTAATTAGCTGATCACGTTTATATTCTCTTCTACAACCCTCTTTGTTACAAACAAATCTAATTGATGTGATCCTCCCATCTATTTTACTCTTATTATAATAGGCTTTTCGAATGTCAAAACCAACTCGTCCACTATAAGTTCTCCAAAATTCCCATTCATCTTCGATTGTTTCAAATTCCATATCTAATTGAGGCATCCCATTGAAATTTCTAGTTTCTTCTTGACTATAAATAATGTGTACTCAAATTATTAAAGTAGCAAAAATTAGAAACACTGATAAATTAATAATTAAAGGAAGAAGAAAAAAAATATCTTGTTGCTTATAGTACTGCTTATATGTATATACTAATTAGTTTTTACCAATCATGGCAGTACATGTATATACTAATTTTGACAGCACATCTATATACTAATTAATTGAATAACACCTGGTAAAAGCATACAAAGGATTAATAAAATAATAGGCTGATTTTTTCTTAATTAAACACTAGGTTGAGCATATCAAAATTCAAATAAGTAAAGAACAAAAAAGGAGTAACATTTACCAGGCTGCTTATACCGGATGACCTTCTTGTAAAAGTTCTCCTAAATCTCCTTCCATCTCTACAATGTGGTTTAGCTGGTGAAAGGAGAAGGAAAAAAAGAGACAGAGTTATAGCTAAAATTGTGTCATGCACCAAACCAATAGTTAGAAGAAAGGAAGAAGCAAGAACCAAAAATAGTTTCTGCAATTCAAAGTTGAACACAAGTGCCTAACAGTATGTTGTTGCACCATTGGAGGGCCTATGCCCTTGAGTTTCCACATTGTCAGCATACAAACACAAGTGCCTAACAGTATGATACTTGTGTGTAAGAGAGAATCATGGAACAGAGGATAAAAGGTTATCAACTCCAAATAGGGTTGAATGTTGTCCCTAAGGATATGTTGAACCACAAAATTGAGGATCGAGCATAACCATTATCCATTATTAATACAACATGAATGATGTTTACCAAGGCCAACATTCCCTTCCTCCCTTTCCTTAGCACGTTGATTATGTGGCTAGAAATTCGGGAGTAACCATTGATAGAACAAGGTATAGACCATGTACTAACATCTTTTAATCTTCCAATCTTGCATTGGAAGCCTCGTGACCATCAGATTATCAAATTAATAAAGGCTTGTACATTAATCAGAACATACATGCAGTCATATCCTGTCAATACAAAACATGTTCATAGAATCCCATGCAAATGATTTAATAGATATAGAATCTAAGGCAAAGCAATGCAATAATTATCTTATACATGTTGGTTAACAAATTGGAGATGGTATATCCGGCTTTAGACTTCAATTGATCAAACATTAATCATATCCATAAAATTAAACTAATTATACCAACTATTGAATGGCAACGCACCTGCGTCACCACTGACTGATTCACCAGAGAAGGAAGAGGCGATGTGCGACTCGCAACGAAGGTCTGCGGTGGCATTGGAGGAGGAGGATTGTCTGTTGCCACTATGGTCAGCAACGTCGGCTTGGATCAATTATTTTTTGTTGTTGTGTGGGAGAAGGAGATGGAGAGTGAGGAAGACTGGTGATAAGATTCGGACTATTTGCTGAAGGGTAGTAGAGGTATATGGTTCTTGGGGTCGGCAGTCCTCGGCGTTCGGTGTACCTGCACAGCGCCGGAGGGGGTCTCTGGTGCAAACACTCCGATGCTTAAGTCAGTAAGAGCTGTGGAAATAGCAGAGCTTTTGCTAGCAATCCTAGGCTTACCTTTCTCCTTTATAGCGGAGGTATTTATAGGCAAAAGTGGAGCATTTCTGGGTGATCTTGGTCACAAGTTGCTAACGCGCCCGTCAGAGGGGTTAGAGTTCCTCATTGATGGAAGGTACTATCGCGGCGTTAGATATAGGTATGGAGGTAGGCGTTACTTAGGTAAGGCAACACCTACGCTTCTCACGAAATGCCAGGTTCGGCCTGGGATGGGATAACGCCCCGTGTCATGATGAAGTGATGTGTGGGTTCGGCCTCGCTGATGTCGACCATCCCAGTGTTAGTCGTAGAGAGAGAGGCGATAGCCTCAATGCTGCCGGGGCGGTAGGAGCAGCAGTTTTCCCCCCACCGCGGGGTATAAGATGAAAATACCCTTGCCGTTAGGAGTATTGTTATCACAAGCCCAACCGAAAATGAGCCCGAGCGTTTACCAAGGGCTACCGCTTCATCCTCAATCTTGCCAAGTCAACCGGTTCTCACGCACAGATATGGTTTGTTTGTCGAGAAATATGTTTCTTCCATCCACCGTTCTTCTTTTGGCCTATAAATTGTCTTTTTGTCACGCTGTTTTTTTCACAACCATTTCTGCACTTCCTATGATTTTTTTACTATGGATGATCTTACAAAGAACTTTCTGATCTCGAAGTCGCACAGCCTGAAGAATCTCACCGAGTCTGACATTGGTTTCCTAGAGGCCATGCTGACCAAAACCTCTGAGGATGTCCTGGAGCTGCAGGGAATGATAACCCCTTTGCTGTCCAGGCAAGGGGCTGCTTCTATGGAGGACTTCAGTCCCATCCAGAATGTGTCAAAGCTAGCCGTTGTGATCTCCCGTATCGAGGTGACCATTACTATGCTGCAGCATAGGAAGGACCTGTTGGTGTGCTGCTTGAAGGGCATGAGGGTTTCCTCCTCCGAACTGTCCTTAGTAGCGGATACTCTAAGGGAGATCCCTAATACCCTTGAGGATGACGATGTCAGATCCCATGCTTGACCACTAGTCGTCGTCCCTTTGTTTTTATAATTTCTGTGTATGCGCTCGAGCACTTAGGCCGTTCAGGCCATAATTAAATAAAATGTCGTTTCCATTATTGCTCCATCTTTCACCTTTGATCTTTTGCTGTTTGTTGCTCTAGTCAGGTACGGTTGCTATGAGCCCAACCGAAAATGAGTCTTCTCTGGAATTAAGGGCTTTGATGCCCGAATTAGCAGTAAATGTTTACTCAATCGTTCCTTGTGCCGCATTCCCCGTGGTGGGTGATTGGGTGGTTTTTTGGTGCCTTTTGATTGGCGCAGTTCTCGATTAGTTGCGTGCGCCGTATCAGATTCTATAATTATGATTGTTCTTCTCCAGGTGTACTTATTGCTTTCAAGGGACACGCAAAGAGATCGGGGTGCCTTTTTGCCTCAGCTATTTAATGGGGTTTTCTTTCCCTTTTCTTGTTCACCTTCTTCTTCTTATTTCTTTTCCTGGATTATTTGTGAATCAATGGCAGATTCCTATTTCCTCGATACTGTGGCGCGTGACTCCCCGCCAACTCCTCCAACTTCACCGGATTCGGATCATCCTCCTCTGTCGCCCCCATGGAGGCCGCCCGTCCGCCGGAAGGGCTGCAAAAGGCCGAGAAGGAAGGTCCCCAAAGCAGTTAACGTTCCTTTCACTTTCTCCGCGCGAAAGGATAATGGACGATTTCCTTCTGTCGATCCTATCTTGGAAAAAGATTCTCCTCATGACGTAGATTCTAACATTGTGGAAGGGCCGAGCTCAGCGCTGCTGGGTCAGGAAAAAAGGATTGACGAGCCTTTTCCTCCTTACAACGGAGGTCTGCCACTCTCGGATGATGATGACGTCTTTTACTATGACATATACTGGCCTGACGAAGATTAGTGCCCTAGCGTTAGGTGTGTTGTAGATGCTGTATGGCTTTTAATAAATAAACTGATGCTTTCTTTCTCTTTGCCACCGTGCTATTTTGTTGATGACAGATACGGAGGTGCTAGCCTTACTAGGTAAAGTGTTCTGCGATTGTTTTGACTCGGCCAATCATTAATTGCCGCTTGGTAGATCGTGGCAAATAATTGCTTTCTTCTAACCTCTGAGCACGATTCCACGTGGCCCACTTCTTTTACACGCGTCCTCGCGCGACTGGTAGTTCAATTAATACAGTGACATTCGGTCCTTTAAAAGGGATTATCTTCTCTTTCTAATGCTTTTCGCCCTCATTTCAAATTTTCTCTCTTCTCTGTGTTTTCTCTGGGAAAGGTTCTCATCTGTCCTCCGCCCTTCGCCGAGTTGCCTGCGGATCTTTCTTTTCAAGGTATCACTTCATCCATTCAGATTTTCTGTTCATTAGCTTATTATGGTTGTAACTAGAACCAGACGATTCCTCTGGAGACTCGTGGATCCAGAAATCGTACAGTCATCCAATATTTTCTCCTGTGATGCGGTTTTAAACGCTGAACTGGAGGAAAACGGTATCACTTTCCCTCCCGGGTGTGTCCCTACCGTTCCCGAGAGCGACATGCGCCTTCACGATCCACTGTGGCGGAACTATAGATTAGTTTATTTTAAAATGTTCCTCTATGGTTTTCGCCTCCCAGTCCATGCTTCAATAACAGCACTGTTGTGGGAATACAAGTTTAATCCCGCCCAGATAACTCCTTCTTCCTAGTGTGGGGTTTATGCCTTTCTTCGCGCTTGCGAGTTGGAGAGCATTCTCACCCCATCTCTTAATTTATTTCGCAAATTCTTTAGCATGACCTGTCACGATTGTTTAATCAGTATCACTCCAAGGTGGGATGATGCGTTTGTGCAGTCATTCTGGTAGTGGTTTTGTGGCTTTGAGAGGGTTGTAGCTGACTGGAAAAATAGCTTCTTCGTTCTTGAGCTACCATTTCGTTGGTGGCGCCATGGTTTTAATCAAGAGCTTATAGGTCCCCTTTGGGCGAACCCAGTGGTGTTGACTAGAAGCGAGTTGGATCAAGCTAACGCTTTGCTGGATAAGAGTACACACGCTATCGTATCTGGGAGTTTGCCTCATACAAGCTTCTGAACGAGTGCGTTATGGGTGAGTTTGTCTTTCTTCACGTTTCCCTTTTCCACTTTTTTATTATTCTCATGCATTCCCTTATCAGGAGACACTGATGGTCAGTCACCAGGGGGGGCTAACGCTTCTTTAAATGTGATGCTGCTCAGAACTATACAGGCCTCTCCTCCTGCCGCGCATTCCAGTCATCGGGGCGTTCCACCCAAGAGGGGAAAAACTAAGACAGTCGCTGGGAGAGGACGGGGGCGCGTTATTTCTGCGCGAGCTTCTTATTTTATCGATAATTGGCTACCGCCTCGACGCGGAGGGATAAATATAAGTCGGCCTTTGACTCAAACAATTGATAGTGACAGTAGCAACCAAAGCGAGGACATGGATGCTAAACCAGACCTTTGTCATGCCTCCTCGCTTCAACGAAAGAGACTCAGAGTAGGCATGAATGAGCAGCCTACCGGGGCCACTTCTGACCATGCTAACGTGACAGCTACCGCGGCGCCCGTCATTTCTTCTGTGGCAAGCACTTCTCAATCAGTGAAAGCTGCTGATGGCCCAACTGTCTGCCCTCCTACCGCTGCTACAGTCTCGTTAGTGGCAGATTCCCCTCCGCCAGCTAACGCTCCCGACTCTCCCATTTCTCATTGTATTCCAGATGTGGTGGCAACAACTTCTCTTGCTTCTGGGCCGCCGCTAAAGGTTCCTCCCCGATTGTTTTTTCCTTCTATCTCAGAAGTGAGTAATAAAGGCTCTCCTCCGACTCCGATGATCAATCTCTCTCTTGAAGGCTCCAAAGGGACTCCGTGCTATCGCATAGATTTGGCAGGATTTGGCGTCAACGGTCTTCGCGTCGTAGGGGTACAAAATCCCTTCTCCAGGGACGAGTTCACGGCGCCCCTGATAGGAGAAATGATGAGCTCTTCTACAGAGAAAGAAAAATTCCTTCAGCTTTCGCCAAGGGCTCGCTGTAGACACGTTGTGAATGATTCTCTAGATATCTTCCGTTACTTTCATTATGCGGTAGAGGCTTTGAATAGCGAATTGTGAGATTCAGCTCGCGCCCTGTGCGCTCAGAAGGTGCAGCTTGACCGGTCGTTAGACCAAATGAGGTTGCTAACGCGTCTTTATGACGATTCATAGAAGGAGCTGAGTAGAGAGAAATCTAAAGGGAAAGCGAAAGCCAATGTTCTGGAGGCAGAGTTAGCTTTGGAAAAGATGAGAAATCTTCTTCTTCGCTAAGAGATGTTGGCTCGAGACGAGGAGTTTGCCAGGATTCCACTGAGAATGGAGCGATGGAAAAAGAAGGTTTTGGAGGCCTTCACTTCTAGGTTTGCTGCCCATTTCGAGAGTGATTCTTTTGATCCGGCCAAGATTGCCGATTATGCCTCTACCGTAATATACAATGTTAATAAAAATGGAGACGATGCGTCTGCTTTAGAGGGAGAGAGGCCTGGTGATGGCGATGGTTGTAGAGCGTAGCGGTCTTTCTCTTGATTACTATCTCCTTCTTTTCTGCATTTGTTTATTCTTTAATCAATCGCTCCCCAAAGACATTTGACATTGTTACTCTTGTAATAAGGCTAACGCCATGAGATCCTTGCTGTTTTTTTTTTCAAACGTTGGGTTCTGATGTATTATCGATGTTCCCTTTGCTTTGTTGACGTTTTTCTGCCATCGCGCCATTTCGTGTGTCAGAGCTAGTGCTGCTTTTTAGAGCATTAAATTCTATGAATCCCCTCATTAATGCGATCGAAAAGTAATGATGGGGAAGGACACGTGTCTTTCTCGTGATGAAGCGTTTGAGATAGGCATCTTCTAGGGAGTAGCAAGGACTGAAGCGTCTCCCTTTTAAAGTTGTGTCCTTCGCGCGTGTCGCGCCCTTCCGTTATGCTACCTTGCCATGTGTCAGTTATTGATTGGTTACGCCTTTTCAACCCTTTTAGGGTTATATATAATGTTTTTCCCCGCCTTCTTTTTTCTTTTTTATCTCCTTCTATGCTCACTGCTTCCTTCCGAAAATAGCTTACGCCGCTCTTTCTTCTTTGTTCTGGGATCCTTGGTGTTTCTTCCACGAAGGTACACACATTACTTCCTTCTTTTACTTTCTTTTTCTTTTTACTGGTTATGGTGAAGACTCGTTCTTCAAAGTCTGCTGAGGAGGAAAGTTCCCAAAAATTTGTTGGGGAGAAGAAAATCAATAATGCCCCCACTTCTCTTTACACTTTGCCCCTAGTTCATCGTTGTCTATCCAATTTCGTTGTTCGGCTCCCTACGGGTTACTCTGTTAGTGTTGCTTCTAACCCTCTCTGCCTTAATAGTGTATTGCCCGATAATAGTAGGATATTGTATGCCAAGTTGTTTGATAATGGCTTTCGGCTCCCCCTTGATCCACTTGTAAAACTGTTGCTGGCCGATTCTGACTTGAATCCGGATCAACTGAGTCCTAACGCAATTTGCGTTGTCAGTGCTTTTGCGGCGTTATGCCGGTTCAAAGGGATTGAGTCCCCTTCGCTAGCGTTGCTTCATGATATTTTCCAATTGTATTCTCGCAAGGGGGTAATATCCATATCACCCCGCTATGATGATAACTCACTGAAGCCATTCACTTGGAAACTTATGGGTATCGAGTCTTCTGTTCCTCGCTGGAAAGAAGAATTTTTTGTTATTAACCTGCCCGAGCCTTTGTGGAGAACCGGTTTCAACGAAGAAATCAAAGATGGGGCTTGGGGTAGTAGAAAACCACTCTCCGACCCGGAGGATAGTTGGCTAAAGACGCTGCTCCAAATGGACTTGAGCGTTGACCCTCGTAAAGTGGCAAACGGAATGGCAGTTACAGAGTGTAAAATGGGTAAGTGTTTACCCTTCTTTCTTCGCGTTGCTGGGAAATGCTAACACTAACATTTTTTGTGACTATACAGTAGTTTCGCCCGGTTGGGAGCCCGAATACATTCGGAGGAAAAAGAGAAGGGAGCAAGCGAGAAGAGACCAAGCTTCCGCCGCTGCCGCTGCTGCTGCTACAGCTGCTACCGTTGAAGGTGGGGCTACCGGTGATACTTTAGCCGGGTCGCTTTCCCAAGGGGTTGCCGTCACGGTCGGCACTGTTCCAGCGTCGTCTTCACGAGCGCGTGTCACAAGAAGGAAGAGAAACAAGAAAACAACCGCCGTGCCTCCCGCTCCTTCTCAAGCTACCGCTTCTTCAGAAGTGTCTGCCGGTTCAATTCCTTCTGGAATTCCCTTGGTTTCCCCTTCTGCTCAGGTACTTTTATCCGTTACCCCTACTGCTTTCTCTGTTCTTCTGCAGTTTCCTTATTACATTTCATTTTCTTAGGAAATTGGCACCACTTCCACTCATTCTCTCCCTCACGAAGATATGTCATTTGCGAGTGAGCTCGCCGAGCGCCGGAAGAAGGTTCGTCACGACCTTCAAAATAGCCCGTCGTCATCCGGCGTTAACCCTCCCTTGACGACTTCCGTGGAAGGTGGCGCGCCTTTCGGGCAGCCTCAATGTGCTAACCTTGCTAGCGATCCCCACGCTTTTGTTGATTCTCCGCTCCATTCTACCTCTGCTACTATAGGTTTTAGCTCAGAGATGCTGGGCTTTGAGACACTCGGCGGTGGTGAGTCTTTTGTCTCTACCGTAGGGGGTTCTGTTGACCGTCCTCCTTCTCCTCCTACTCTGTCTTTTGTTCCTTTGTCCCCGCTTGCTGCCGCGAGGGGCATTTCTGCTTCTAACTTGATGGTTGGTGTTACTCCGTACGCTCCTCCCAGCTTTCCCACTCATCAGGTTAACCTGGGTGGCTTTAGAGAGAAAGCTTTTCAAGCCTTGGAGACTGATAGCACTGAGGTTGTTCTTGCATCTACATCTCTGCTGGCAGCTCGAATAATGTCACATCAAGGGGAAAGGGATGTATTTTTGGCCAAGAGTCACCAGGGGCGCATAGATTTGCTTCGCTCTCAGATGTTTTCTTCCTTCTGTCATGCCCATTACATTGATAAGTTTCCAGTCGACTAGAGACTTAGCAATGACTGTGTGATCTAGTTCAAAGCTTGGATTTCGAATGCGGAAACATAACTCACGAAAACATGTGAATCTCCAAGGTAAGGTGTCCTTGGCACTCCACACCGGGTTCATGAGGATCTTGAGACAAACCCTTGAATCTCCGCGGTAAGGTGTCCACGGCACTCCAAGGACGAATGCATCAATGGATAGCAACTTCGGGCTTTACTTGTGGCTACTCTCAGCTTGCTAAACTAGGAATAGAACAAGGTTCCATAGGAACGGTTTATGAGGACGCACCTCTCAAAGACAAAGTCTCATTCTTTTTCCAAAAATAATCAACATCTTTTATTCATACGACTTGGCCTTTAAATAGGCTAGGAAAATACAAACTTAGAAATAAATAATTCCTAAATAGATAATTCCTAAACAAGTAATTCCTAAATAAATAAAACTCCTAAACAATAAACTCCTAAATAAGCCGAAGCTCTACATAGTAACTAAAAGCATACAAAATAGGAAATATTGATCCATGCTCTTCCTTTTCCAAGACCTAGCCGTCACTAAACCTAGCCGTCTTGGGCTTCTTGGTGCGCCTATGTGTGTGTGCTGCTTGGCCCACGCGGTTTGCGATACGAGGATCGTATCATCCCCTCCTTGTTGGAAAGAATTCGCCCTCGAATTCTATTGTGCACTAGTGGGGATAACTCGCAACTCCTCCTCCCGAATCTCATTTATCCATGTCAATCACCTAATCAAACTTAAACACTAGAAAGTGGAAATCTGTTTACGGTGAACACAGTTTAGTAAATTAAGCACAACTTTTGACTCCGATGTCCGAATCACCTGATTCTTCTTGATTCAGACTCCTGACAGATAGGGCTTTCCAACGAACTAAGACTTACAGAAATCGGACTCCAATAGGTATATATTGAAATACGATTTCGACACTGACACTTTGGTGGACTGTTTTTGGTGACTCTTTTCTATGACTCTTTTGACACTTTGGGGACTGATTTTGTGACTCTTTTTTTGACACTTTGGGGACTGGTTTTGTGAAACTTTTTGTAAATAAACAAATCAAACAGAAAAGACCCTAACTGATGCGATCCAAGTAGTTTAGGATGCGCAACAACGAAATCTCTACCTAACGACAAAAGTAAAGGATAGTTAGGATAGTGACCAAACTTGAACGCCTTGAGCTCCGCTACCAACTGATAAGTTTCCAGTCGCCTAGAGACTTAGCAATGACTGTGTGATCTAATTCAAAGCTTGGATTTCGAATGCGGAAACATAACTCACGAAAACATGTGAATCTCTAAGGTAAGGTGTCCTTGGCACTCCACACCGGGTTCATGAGGATCTTGAGACAAACCCTTGAATCTCCGCGGTAAGGTGTCCACGACACTCCAAGGACGAATGCATCAATGGATAGCAACTTCGGGCTTTACTTGTGGCTACTCTCAGCTTGCTAAACTAGGAATAGAACAAGGTTCCATAGGAACGGTTTATGAGGACGCACCTCTCAAAGACAAAGTCTCATTCTTTTTCCAAAAATAATCAACATCTTTTATTCATTCGACTTGGCCTTTAAATAGGCTAGGAAAATACAAACTTAGAAATAAATAATTCCTAAATAGATAATTCCTAAACAAGTAATTCCTAAATAAATAAAACTCCTAAATAAGCTGAAGCTCTACATAGTAACTAAAAGCATACAAAATAGGAAATATTGATCCATGCTCTTCCTTTTCTAAGACCTAGCCGTCACTAAACCTAACCGTCTTGGGCTTCTCGGTGCGCCTATCTGTGCGCGCTGCTTGGCCCACGCGGTTTGCGATACGAGGATCGTATCATACATGGATGAAGCTAATGCTAGGGAGGTTGCGGACAAGCAAAGGGAAATAGACAAATTGACGACTGAGCGTCAAGGACTTTTGGATACTGCGACGGCTGCCAAGCAAGAGGCGGAAACGGCTAGACAAGAGGAAAATTTTGCTAAGCAAGAGGCGGAGGCTGCCAGGCTTGCGTTAGAGGAAGAAAAACAGAAAGGTACTGCTCTGAGCACATGCCTTTCTGAGGAAGAGGCCGGGCTAACGTCAGAAAGGCAGAGAAATGCTGAATTGCCTGCCGAGCTTAGCCTTTCTGCTGAGAAATATCGTTGGTATCTGAAGGAGGGGGCAATGATTATGTCTGAGGGCTTCATGCGTCATTATGGGGTGGATCGCCTTCAGATTGACGTTCTTTCTGCGTATTTTGAGGAGAGGTCCTCGCATGTGTCCGACGAGGATTTCTACAATGCAAAGGCCACCAAGTAAAGAGAAAACAACGCGTCAACCGCCTCTTAGGTCTCGCACTTTGCTTTTTGATTTTTACTGTTGGTATGTCTTTATCTATCCTTTTGAGGATATTTTGTAATTCTGACGATATCAGCTTTTCTTCAAACCATTGCTTGTTGTCTATAATTTCTTTGTTGGTCTTGTCTTATGATATTACTGCCACAACATGGTTAGTAAACTTCATTACTAAAATCACAATGATTTGGTCATCGTACCTTATGCGGTTAGTCAATCGTTGCGTTTGCATGCACATGCCCTTCATGGTTGCCAAGGTATTTCTGTCTTTAGAGACTTAGTGCTTCTGGGATAGTCACAATGACTTGTTCTCTGAGGAAGACTTTTCTGTAGTGTCTCGTGCTCTTTTCTCTGTTGAGAATTAGGAACTTATTTCTTCGTGTCATGTGTCTATCGCTGCATTATCATTATTTAGAACAAATTATTATTATTTCCGCTCATGCTGTGCATAGCTTGATGCCGCCCTTTGTTGTTAGGGGGATCACTTAGCCTTGCTAAGTTTGTTCATGATATTGTTGTTGCGATAGAGACATCTCTCCAGCCCAACTTCACCGGGTATCAACCGCTCGGTTACTAGCTGGGGTATCTCTCTTTATTTCAAATGCCAACAATCGGCTTGGGGCGTGCCTCGTCTTAGTGAGCCGTCTGATCAGGACCGGCCATCACAAGGATAGGATTTTCACTCCCAAGCGTTGAAACCTCGCGTCCCTGGAGCGTGCCTCGTCTTAGTGGTCCGTCTGTGTGAGCACGGTTACCATAAGGATAGGATTTTCACTTCCAATATGGAGTTACTATCTCCTTGGGGTGTGCCTCGTCTTAGTGGCCCGTCTGTGTGAGCACGGCTACCATAAGGATAGGATTTTCACTCCCAAGGATGCCGGGACGTGCCTCGTCTTAGTGGGCCGTCTATGTGAGCACGGTTGCCACAAGGATAGGATTTTCACTCCCGGGGGCGTTGGGGCGTGCCTCGTCTTAATGGGTCGTCTGTGTTAGCACGGTTGCCACAAGGATAGGATTTTCACTCCCAACGCTATTTATGCCAGGGCGTGCCTCGTCTTAGTGAGCTGTCTGATCAGGACCAGCCGTCACAAGGATAGGATTTTCACTCCTAGCATTCTTTGTTATCTGTATATTATTGGCCACATCGTGCACAAAAATACCTTTGATTCACGCGTTAGAGTAATGTTAATAATGTCAAACAGGAAAGATTAGCTTCTAGCATGATATAGTTTCAAATGAGCTATATTCTAAGAGTTTGGTAAGGGGGTACCGTCAAGTGTTTCCAAATGATACGCTCCCTTTTCAATGACGCGGTTGACGAGATATGGGCCGTCCCAATTTGGGCTGAGTTTTCCCATGCATTGCCCTGCCGCTCGCTTGTCTCTAAGTACTAAATCTCCCGCTTTGAGCAGCCGCTCTTTGACTTGTCTGTTATGGTATTGTGTCATCTTTCTTTTGTAGTGCAAGGTTTTCAAGAGAGCCTTCTCTCGTATTTCTGGTAGTGCATCAAGGTTAGCACGTAACCTTTCTTCATTTATTTCTTCGTTGAAATATGCCACTCGAAGGCTTAGGGTGCCAATTTCTACCGGCGTGACAGCCTCTGTCCCAAAGGCTAACGCAAAGGGGGTTTCTCCTGTGGTAGTCTTGACGGTCATGCGATAGGCCCACATTACGTATGGTAGTTCGTCTGCCCATTTCTTTTTAGAACCTTCCAGGTTCCTTTTGATGCCACTGAGGATACTGCGATTGGTCACTTCCGCCTGACCATTGGTTTATGGGTGCGCTACAGAAGAGAATCTCTGTTTGATTTGGAATGTCGCGCACTGATTTCTGAAAATTGGCTCGTGAATTGGGTTCCGTTGTCGCTGACCAATATACGAGGTACCCCGAATCGCATTATGACTTGGTATTTAAAGAAACGCCAGATTTTTTCCGTGGTAATGTTGGCTACCGCCTCTGCTTCTGCCCATTTCGTGAAGTAGTCTACCACTACGACCACAAATTTTAGTTGAGACCTGACTTTTGGAAACGGTCCCAAAATATCGATTCCCCATTTGGCGAACGGGCAAGGGGCGATAATTTCTGAGATTTGTACAACTGGTCTTCGGGGAATCTTAGCGTATTCCTGGCACTTTTGACAAGATTTCACAAAGTTGTGACAGTCTGTGCGAATGGTGGGCCAGTAGAATCCTAACCGAAAGACCTGTGCCGCTAAGGTGTCACCAGCCATGTGCATGCCACATATTCCTTCGTGGATTTCTCGCAAGGTGTGGAGGCCTTCCTGCTCTATTATGCACTTTGCGACTGGATGGGAGAAACATTTTTGAACTAACTCCCCGTTGTAGTATGTGCACCGTGCCGCTTGTTTCAAAATTTTCCTCTTTTCTGTGTTATCCACTAGCAGCTCATCATGTTTCAAATATTTCACAACGGGGATTCTCCAATCACTCTCCACTTCTTCCACACAAAGAGACACTTGTTCTTCCATGAAAGAAGGTACTGGTATCTCACCGTAGTGCACATCCTTGGGTATGGAGGCTACTGGTTTGGCTGCCATTTTGGCAAGATTATCAGCCTCAGCATTATCTTCTCGAGGAATGTGCTCGAAGCAGACTTGAATGCCTTTTTCCTGTATCTCTTTTACTTTTGCAAGATATTGGATCATGATAGGTTCTCAAGCTTGGGAATTTCCCAAGACTTGATCTATTATCAGTTTAGAGTCCCCACGTATCTTTAGCTGTGGATCGCGCGCCATTCCTGCATCGTGCGTAGCTTCAACAGAGAGACTGTTGCCTATCCTGAGTCCTGCCAGTAACGCTTCGTACTCAGCTGCGTTGTTAGACAACGGTTGCAAATTTTTGATGGCATAGCGCATCTGTATGTCATCGGGTTTGTTGATACCCGAATTTTGATGCCATTTTTAATTAATTTTAGCATTTCTGTTATTTAGTTAATTTACTGTCATTTTTAGTTGATTTACTATCGCTAGAATTTTTAAGTGTTTCATCGCATTTTAGCATCATCGTTGGCATCGTCAGCTTTCGAAATCGCATTTTTAATTTTTCATCACGTATTTTCATTATTATTATCATTATTATTTTTAGCCTTAAAAATCACATTTTTAACTATTCGGCACTCATTTGCTAGTTTTTTCTTCGTTTTAGGTCATCTCATGATTTTTAGGATTTTTAATATTTTAGCGCATTTTTTAGTATTTTTATTTTTTATTATTATTTTCGTTCGAGCTTTTTATTAGACCCGAGTAAGTTCGCTTGGACAATAGCTTCAATTTGAAATGTTTTAAATCAACTAGTTGCTAGCTTTTTTTCCGTTCACAACGGTCTACAGCGTTTTGTGTAATTTTCAGCGTAACGTCATTATTTTTCCGTCCGAACGTTTCACGTTTTTGAACGAGAAAATAAACACGTTAAATGAAAAAATTTCATCATTTGCTGTAGACGGTTAAACCCGTCGTATTTTTCTCTACGCGCTGGTACCTTCGGCTCAAAAAGTCAGAACGTTCGCTCGCAGGAATCGGCTCGAAGCCATTTAAATAAGGTAAAAGGCAATTTGATCACAACCGTTGATCTGGTCAACCAAGAAAAGTCAACCAGATCAACTGTTGACAATTTAATGTGCATGGTGGACATGAACAGTGCCGAGGAGCATGCAGCTGAACAGACCACGGGGCTACCTACTCCCGTCGTGTCCTAGCCTGCTCCCGCCGTTTCCCGTCCCATCCACCATCATCACAGCCACCGTAGCTGCCTCCTCTCCTCTCCTAGCCCCGCCAGCGCACGAGAAACGGCCACCACGCGCAGCCACGCCCTCAAAGCCACGCAATCCTTCAGCTATAAATACCGAACCCCATCCAACGTTCAAACGGTACCAACTTTGCAAGAAAACCTTGCTCCTTCCCTCTCTTGATTGATAGCTCACTTAGAGCATCGATCGTCCAGTTGAAAGCTTTTGCAGTAAGCTTCTTTTTCAAGCGTTTTCCTTTCATTTTTATGCCTTTCTTTTCTTTAAATTCGTTTAGCATCCAATTGATCGAGTAAATTACTTTTCTTTGTGTCATTAATTCACATGCATGTTGTATATTAAATACATGGTTTCAATTTAAGAAATCGTTAGCTAGATTTGGTGAATAAATTAGTTTTCGATAATTAACGGTTTTGTCGTTTTTTCAAAATTAAACTCCGTACGGTTTTCGCTAAAATTCGAAGTTAGTACGGTCGGGAAGCCGTCGAGGAGACGAGCGTCTCGGTATGAAGATTTTTCGAAACAGTCACTTGTGGCCGGAGCTTGACCAAGGAAGAAGACGATGAATAGTGCCATAATGGCCTATTCATATGTCAAGGTGATGGGCTTGGCCCATCACCCTTCCCTTTTTATTTTCATGGGCCAGGCACTATTCCTGGCCCATTTTTCATTTCCTTTCACTTTTTTATTAGGTCCCAGCCCATTTTCATTTCTTTCCGAGATTTCGGATCACGTTTTTTCGTAAAATATTCGTATGCTTCGTATGATTATTTTTCATACTAACACTTTAATTTTCTGTACCTATCAACTGTTTATGTTATTCGCACTTTCATTTTCCGCAATTTACTTTCGGCAATTTAAATTCAATTTACTGCCTACATGGTCGGTCGCAAATATCAACTGTTTATTTTCCACAAATATCAACTGTTTAAATTCTTCGCACTTTAATTTTCCGCAATTTAATTTCGGCAATTTAAATTCAATTTACCGCCTACATGGTCGGTCGCAAAAATCAACTGTTTATTTTTTGCAAATATCAACTGTTTAAATTAATTGCACTTTAATTTTTCGCAATTTAGTTTCGGCAATTTAAATTCAATCATTCATTTTACCGCCTACATGGTCGGTCGCATTTTAATTTTCATAAATATCAACTGCTTTAATTTTCTGCAAGCTGCTGGAAATTCTTCCGCAATTTATCAACTGTTTTAATTTTTTGCAATATCAACTGTTTTATTTTCTGCAATATCAACTGTTTTATTTTCTGCAATATCAACTGTTTTTATTTTCTGCAATATCAACTGTTTTAATTTTCTGCAATATCAATTGCTTTAATTTTCTGCAGGATCAATCATTAAAATTTCTGCAAATTGTCTACTGTTTTGAATTTTCTGTAAATTATCAACTGCTGTTTATTTTTCTGCAAATTATCAACTCGGCATTTAATTTTCGTATGCGTTAAATCAATCATTTCTCGCATGCAATCAACTCATTATTTAATTTTCGTATGCGTCAAATCAATCATTTCTCGCATGCAATCAACTCAGCATTTAATTTTCGTATGCGTCAAATCAATCACTTCTCGCATGCAATCAACTCAGCATTCAAATCTCGTATGCGTCAAATCCATCATTTCCCGCATGCAATCAACTATCATCATTTAATTCTCGTATGCGTGAAACCCATCATTTCTCGCATACAATCAACTGTCATTATTTAAATTTTCGCACTCATAAAAATTGCTTATTTAGTTTTCGAGCTACCACTAACACCCTCATTTTGTAGGTTTAAATTTCAAGCTTCGCTCGAAAGTACGCCTTTCGTTCCCTTTTATTTATTCAACGCTTTCCGTAAATATTGATCGTACGCATGATATATAGAACTGCTAGAATTAAAATCAACCCACATGAACAACTTGTTTAAAGACTCGCTTACAATCCCATGTTCGTTTGATTTTAAAGTCTCGTTTGTATTGACTGCATGTACATGGGGACTTTCGATCCCACATCAGTTTATCTTTTCAAAAACCTTTCATTTAATCTGTACACTTCTAGCTATCCATGATAGAATCACGTAGTAATTAATTTAATCATGCATGGCCCGATGATGACATAGAGGGCGCTCATTCAGTCTTACGGAAAATTCAGTCCCATCACTACGGTCATGACTAATCGATCGGCCTAACAATTATTCCTGAACGGTCCCGATTGTGGAAAAGACTAAAGTGACGATTCCTCTAAGGGCCCCCTTTTTCAAAACGCATTTTATAAAACACCTTTTTAACACCTCTCTCATCAACCGGTAACCGTTTTCAGATGTGACTCGGGTGCCTAACACCTTCCCAAGACCATAATACGACCCCGAACCTTTGTCTGGGGTCTAGACCCATTTTTTGTGCCTTTAGTTTTTTATCTATTATATTTCTTATGCCATGACGATTAAGGTTCCCTAAACCTAGCGACAAAATTAGGGTGGCAACTTTATTGCATGTTGCGAGGCGTCTGTTTACGCCGAGCATCGTAAGGTCTCAAGTTCATTGCACACTCGTGAATTTTTAAATTTCCGGGGCGCGACAGTTTGGCGACTTCACTGGGGACTGTTAGGGTCGGAACCGATTTTATATTTTTAGAGAGGTGTTTTATTTGTTTATTTATTTGCTTTGATCAATTGCTGGTCTGTTCAGTTATTTGCTTTATCAATTGTCATATGCATTTCATAGCGCCCTACACCCAGGGGACAATTACCAAATTAGGAGGGTAGTAGTGACGCCCTAGGACACATGTCCTGGGTAGTGTTCACCAATCCCAACTCGGATGAACCCCTAAAGCCAGTCGAAAGGTTACACGATTTCGCAAGGAATCGGGACACTGGACGACACTTTAGGGACCTTTTCATGGTATCATCCGGGAACCATTCAAGCTAGTTAGAAAGGTCGGAATCAGAGCCCCAGCACGTGCATCATGATTATACCTGCTTTGTCGTGGCTCTATTTGTCTTGTTGCCATAATAACCTTGTCTTTTATACGAACTGTAAATTTCTTACAAGTGCAGGTTACTTTGCATTTAAAATTTTATTTTTGTCCCATAGGACCCATTTTGCTCATTCGATATGTCGGCACCTACACTACTTTCATTTGATATTTTTGGGGGACGAAGTTTCGACGATCAGGCCACTCGAGGAGATCTGTTGGAACGTGGGTTCGCCCCTGACATCACTGTTAAGGTCAAAGTAGAAGTTGTAGACTTCAACTTAACTAGGATTCGGAAGTTGAGAAATGAGCTGACTGAAGATGAGGAGACACAGTTTGAGGGTAGTTATGGAAAGCTACTGACCCTAGTTGACGTAAAGACTGATTGGGGTTGCATCCGGGCAACCCTAAAATTCTGGGATCCCTATTATCGGTGCTTCTCTTTCGACAAAGAGGTAGACTTGACTCCTACGCTAGAGGAGTACTCAGCTCTGATGTGCTTCACCTCTCCTATATCGGCCATATACCAGAATGTTCGACTCGACTCCTCAAGTGTCAAAATAAGGCTCGATAAGTTGTTAGGAATCACTAGTCGTGTCAGAGAGGGTGACTACTTCTGGTGCTGGTCAGATATTGAGGCACACTTTCAGTTGTCCAATGGAAAAAAATGCTTAAGGATTCTGGCTTTCGCCATTGTAGGATTTGTCCTCTTTCCGAAAATGAGGAACGCCATCGACTTTGCAGCAGCCAACATCTTTTACGAGATGGAAACAAATGCCATCAATCCTACAACAGCCATTTTGGCCGAGACCTTTCGCTCTTTGGACTCTTGTCGAAGAAAAGGGAAAGGGAGACTTACCTGTTGCACCCAGTTGTTGACCGTATGGTTGGTCAGCCACTTCAAACAGGTTCCTGATCAGACCATTTTCTTCGCAAGCTACATAAGATCATGCCCTCTACTCAGAGTTATCAACGCAACGACCACGGATAGATGGGAGATGGAGAATAAAGATGTCTGGATCGACCGATTCATAAACCTCTCAGAAGAAGACTTCAGTTGGCACGCCAAATGGCTGCAGACCTCCGATCACATCATCTGCTGCGGACCCTTACCTTGGGTTCCTTTGATTGGAGCATGGGGATGCGCTCACTATTGCCCCGCCCTCGTCCTCAGATAGTTCTGCATCACGCAAATAACTCCCGTGACATTTGGCATGACAAGGTCAGACTTGCCACACACCGGAGAAAATCAGAACATTCAGTTGTATGCCCAAGACTGGGCCCACCCTTTTTGTCTCAAAGGACACGGCATCCCTGCAACCACAATACCGGAATATCCACAGTGGAGGTTGAGATGAGTTAACGGCAATGTCTTACCTCGCCCAGAAAATCAAAAACCGATGGAAGAAGAAGGGGAATCTCAAGTGAGCGAAGGAATGAATGTCATGGCTTATGCTCAGGTGGTAGAACAGATGCGAGCAGCACAAGAAGAACGAGATCTGATGATAGAAGAAAGGGATATGGCCGAAGCCCGTCAATGTGGCTTAGAAGTCCAGATGAATGAGTTAAAAAGGCGTAGTAAGGACATTCTCCACATACAAGCAGTAAAACAGAAAGTGGCCCGCAGGGACTTCGAGGAACGTCTGAACAGCGAAATCCGCAAGAAAGAAGCATCTAGTGCCATAATTGAAGACAAGGATTCGACGATAAGGGTTTTGACTACTCGCGCAGACTTGGGAGATAGGAAAAGCCAGGCACTGCAAACCGAATTACCGCGTTAGAGGCTGAGTTAGAGATGCAGAAAGGGGAGTTGGCTTCGATGGAGTACCTTTGGCAGCAGAACTCTGACGTCCAGGATTGACACCTTCATAGGAAGGCTCGAATATCGGCAACCCCTTTTTCTTTTTCATATAACTAGGACCCCTGATTTCATCTATCTTAGCCATTTTTGATGAATTTTGGTAGTTGGCAAGTTTACCATATTTTGTAAACACTTTTTAATGAAGTCGTACTCTTTCGGATATTTATTAAATCGCCTCAACTTTTCCATATCAATTATCCATCCAAAGAAACTCAAAAGACCATCGCAAAAGGAAAGAGATAAACACAGTCGTTTCACCAAAAAACTGAATAAATCATACCAAACAGTCAAAAAATCCGAGTATTGCTCACTCATGGCCATGTCCTCTTAGCTTATCTAAAAACTCCAAGTTTATAGCGTAGATCATCGTCTCTCCCCTTGGTTGGGTTCGCCAGGCATCAGGCCTTGCATCGTCGAAAGCATAGTGTAAAAGAGATCTTCCTAGCATGGCGGCATTGGTTGCCCCTGCTAATTTGGGTTTCACAGATAGCATCTCTGATTGCTTCACGTCGTTGGAATGAATAGAGGCTTCCTTCGTATCTTGCCAATAGCTGGGATATCTCGCCTCTCCGACCGCGCTGAAAATATCAAGTGAAAGTGAAACCGAAAAAATGAATGAGCAATGTGGAGGCCTCGGGATTGCACATCACCTGCATATCCTGACTTATACTTACTCTTTTCTGTATTTTTCCTTTTTTTTTTCAGGTTCACAATAGCTCCTCAAAAGTAAGCTACTCCGCACGGGCTCCCCCTAACTAGACTTCAAAAATGAAAAATGACTGAACGGGCTAAAGCCGATCAGGCGCTAACAACTAGAATCGCAGAATTAGAGGAACAAGTTAGGATTACTACAGAAAGGGTCGCCAGGGCCGAGAAGGAGAGAGATGAAGCTATCGCCGAATTCCCACCGGGTTTTGATCCCGCTCAAAAAGTAGGACTTCCCTCTTCGCTCGTCGTCGCAGGACCTTCAGTACTCCCGCCACTTTCTGGCCCCGTGGGCCAATGGAAATGGGTGAGTCCCTTCACTGTACCCACCGCGGCAAAACCTATGGTTAGTGCGGGTGAAGAAATTGCCACGTCACTTCAGCACCTTTCGAGCAACCCTGTTGTGGACTCCGGCAATAGTCAGGCCCATCTAGAGACCTCGTATCTCCCTCCCCTCCTTCCAAGCACAGTTCCCGGACCTGTGGGAATTCAGCCTCCTGTTTTCGACCCAGTACCACCTCAGTTTCCGTCAGAACCTCTACTGCCCTTGGGTCCTAACCCTATCATGGCCGAGAAACCGAAAAGTGACAGACTGAATCTTCTCGAGGAAAGGCTCAGAGCAATCGAAGGGGCCGATCCATTTGATCCTACTGGTCCCGCCGATATATGCATGGTCCCCGGGATCGTTATACCACCTAAATACAAGATCCCCGACTTCAAAAAGTATACTGGGTAGAGTACCCAAAGACCCACCTTAGAGCATATTGCAACAAGATGGCAGAGATGATCTACAACGAACCGTTGTTGATCCATCTATTCCGAGAAAGCTTAACCAAGCACGCCCTAACTTGGTACATGGGTCTAGACAGAGTCAGGATCAGGACGTGGAGAGACCTGTCCGATGCCTTCTACCGACAATATAAATTCAACATGGAGGTGGCTCCCGACTGCGCCGACCTACAAAATCTGGAAAAGAAAATCGGCGAGTCCGTGAAGACCTATGCTCAGAGATGGAGAGAGTTGGCTTCCAGAATCTCTCCTCCTTTAAGCGACAAGGAACTCTTGTCGATTTTCTTGCATACCTTCAAAGCTCCCTACTACACCTACCTGATCTCAAATCCCTCAAACAGTGTCTCCGACATGGTCCTAATTACCGAAAGAGTCGAGCAAGGTATTAAGTCTGGATGAATCATACCTTCGGCACCAGATTCTGCGCCAAAGAAAGCATCCGTTGTGAAAAGGGATGTTGGATTTGTCGCTCCCCAAGCTAATCACGGGCAATCATTTCCACCACCACTGCCTTATTTATCGCCACCGCCTTATCATCCGCCATCACTATATCAACCCACCTCCTTTCCTTTTACCTCACCACCAGTTGCTAATATCGCGCCTCAAAATCCTACACATTTCCCACCACCTCCAGTACAAACATCACAACCCATGCAACCCAAGCCATATAACCCACCAAAGGACCCAAATAACCAAAACACGTCAAATAGTCGGTGGAACCGAGAGCCTTTGCCTCCTCTCCCTCTTCCCGCGGGAGAAATCTACAAACATCTCCTGGCGGCCGGACAGATCGTACCAGTTCCAGCTCAGCCTCAATTGCCTCCTTACCCAAAGTGGTATGATCTCAACGCAACGTGTGAATACCACGCTGGAGCCCCGGGTCACACTCTGGAAAATTGCTTTGCATTCAAGGCAAAAGTCCAACACTTGATCAAAAGTGGATGGGTATCTTTCAAAGGGTTAGCAAAAGGACCCAACACATCCACCAACCCTCTCCCCAATCATTCCCAAGGAAAGGGAGGGGTGAACGCTGTCTCGGCAGGAGAAAGCAACGATCTCTTTTCTTCAGCGTCAAGCTAGCCACAGGAACAACTTTTCCTGGCCTTAGCTCGAGGCGGATATATGCCATACTCAGAGAGCGATCCAAGTCACTGCATGTACTGCAAGGGAAGCGACAGTCACAAGATCTAAAGATGCGAGTCATTCACAGGAAAGGTGAGACAACTCTCAAGTCTCGGAGTAATACAAACCCGGAAAGCGACCCACGGGGAAGGATCCATTAACGCCATCGGAGAAAGATTTCCTATCCCACCTAACTCCAAAGGAACCCCACTCCAAATCATCCAAAAGAAAAGATCGACTTCGTCGTGCAAACAGTTCTCCACGCGCCACGACGAAGGCGACCGCGAGATTGACACCTTGGGCCAACCTTCCAGGAAGTTCGATTACCTCATCAGGTATTCGGCACCACCCTTTCATTCTAGCACAGTGCCCTTACTACCCTCTTGGGAATCCTCAGACTCCGAGTCATACCCTTCACCGACATGGTCACTTCCTTCGTTTCCTTTGAAAGAGATCTACGCAAGCCTCTTGACAGATGGGCAGATTACACCATCCCCGCTCTCATCTCAATCAATTCCTTACCCTAGCTGGTATGATCCAAAGGTTAGCTGCGAATATCACGCCGGAACCCGAGGACATTCCCTGGAAAACTGTTATGCCTTTAGAGAGAAGGTCGATCACCTAACCAAGCAAGGACGAATCTCTTCCGAAGGTTTAGCAAAGGGTCCTGATGTGACAACCAGTCCTCTGCCATACCCTAATCCGGGGGTGAACGGTATTCTCTCCGGAGGAATCAACGATTCTCACCTTTTAGTGGAGGAAGTACCCAATGAAGAACTGTTCTTCGCATTAGCTAACAACGCGTATCTACCATTCCCGGGGAATAGTCAGGCCCAATGCCTATTCTGCCAAGGGGAAAGCAAGCACGGCATCCAGGATTGCAGACTTTTTCGGTAGAAAGTCAAGCAACTCACAATATTCGGGATCATTCAAACCGAAGGGAAAACCCAAGGAGCAATCAACGCCATCGAGGAAAATCCTCCAGCATCGTATTCCTTCAAATACGTGGCCCAAACAGGGGATGCAGCCACGACCCCACGCAAAGTAGTGTTCATATTAGTTGTGAATACTCCTAGCCGAGACTTACACGCGGTCCCATTCAACTACGGATACACGGTGGTCACCACCCCTCCTGCAGTCACACCAACAGGACTCGCTATTGGCGAAGCCTCTCATATCGGGGGCATGACCCGCACCGGAAGATGTTACATCTCGGAGGAAGTAGAAAAGCAACGACAGGCCTGTCGCACCCCATTTTTGGGTTTATATCCTAATGCGACGCTGGTTTGGGACTATATGTGAGACGAAATCGGACTCATCTCACATGATGTCATAAAGTCGCCACCCTAATTTTTTCTAGGTTTAGGGAGCCTATTTGTCATTCATAAAAATAAAAACTAAGGCGAAATGGGTCTGAACCCGAGAACAGTGGTTCGGGGTCGATTTATGGACTCGGGAAGGTGTTAGGCACTCGAGTCGCATCCTAAAAGGTTACCGGAAAGAGAGGTGTTTGAAACATGCTTTGAAAAAAATAAATTCCTAAATTACGTGATCATGCCCAACAGATTAAATTTTAATAATTCTAACTATTTATGCATACGATTATGTATAAAAAAACGTGAAATAAAAGGGTAAGAAACGTTTACTTGATAAAGGGGTACGGGTGATTTACCCCTTTTTTACCGGAGTTATCGGCACGAGGAGAAAATAACGTTGAACGATTAAATATTTGCCAATTACTGCACGCGAGCGAAAATAATTAATTAATTTGGACGAACAATTATCTAAGCATGCATAGCGGGCAAAAATAAACAAACATACAAGCGTATGAAAAATAAATAGTACGGGTGCGAAATAAATAAATAGTACAAGCATGCGAAAAATAAATAGTGCAAGTGCGAAAATAAATAAAGAGTACAAGTGTGAGAAAAATAAATCAGTAGCAAGGGCGAAAATAAATAAACAGTACAAGTGTGCGAAAAGTAAATCAGTAGCAAAAACATACGAAAGTAAATAAATAATTAAACATGCAAGCATGCGAACATAATAATTAATTAAACATGCAAGCATACGATAATAATACTTAAACATGCGAGCATACGAAAATTAAATAAACAAGTACAGTATACGGAAAGTGGATTAATAATAAAAATAAAAAATAAATGCGACGGGCCCAAAATTGTGCTTTCCTCTCCACGCGCTGGGCCTGAGCAGGCCCAGCTCCCTCTTTCCATCCCGCGTGGGCTTGCGTCCCAACGCAGCCCACGCCTCCTTTCTTTTCTTTATCTTTTTTTCTCCTCTTTTTCTTTTTCTTCTTTCTTTTCTTCTTGGCCGCGGCCCTCTCCTTTCTTTCCTCTATTTTCTTTTTTTCTCTTTTCTTTATTTTTTGGCCGCCAACGATGTGTTGGGTTGGGGTTAGGTTTGAAGGTGGCTGCGATTTGGTATGGATTTGGGTTGTGGCTGAGGCGCGGCTGGGATTGGGCGGTTGCGGCTTGGATTGGCTGAGTGGTTGGGGTTGGGGCTGTGGTGAGGCTGACTGGGATTGGTGTGGTTGTGCGGCTGACAGTGGTGGCGGCGTGGCGTTGATGGTAAGGCTGGCGATTGAGCAGCGGCGGTGACGGCTTGGATTAGGCGGTTGCTGGGATTGGGCAGTTGGCGGTTGCGGGTTGGATTGTGCAGCTGTGGGTAGTTGCGGGTTGACTGCAGCGGTGGTGCGGCTTGGGTTGGGCGGTTGGGATTGGGCGGTTGCGGTTGCGGCTGCGGCTTGGATTGGGCGGTTGGCTGGTTGCGGGTTGATTGCAGCGGTGGGGCAGCTTGGATTGGGCGATTGGCTGGCTGGATTGGTCGGCTGCGGGTTGATTGCAGCGGAGGTGCGGCGTTGCTAATTTTAAATTTGTATGGGAGGATGGGATTTTGATTGAATTGAGCATTTGATGTAATTTTGCAATGGGATTGAATTAATGCTTGCGTGGGTGAATTGGTGCCTCCATCCCCCCGTTTTTTTGGTTTGGGCTTGGCTATTTATAGCCAAAGTTGAGGCGGTGGAGAGATGATGATGTTGCTTGGGTGACGTCGGCGTGATGACGTGGGCCGTGGTGAGGCTCGAAGCTGCTAGTCACGTTGTGGTGCCACTCGAGGAAGCCGTGAGGATCAAAAGGTGGTGAGAAATAGGGGAAACCTATTAATTAGAGAACTGTTTGATCTTGGTTGACTTGTAAGTCAACTAGATCAACGGTTAAGATCAAATCTTGATCTTCCCTTTGATTTATCCTGGTTTGAACAGGTGGTACGAACAATTTTGCCTGAAAGTGAATATAAACTCGGACTGAAGTCACTAAAATGTAGAGTAAAATAAAATAAAACTATTAGTACACAGTAAATGGTGAAAAGTTCGCTATATAGTTTGATAAAAAATATTTACTTATAAGCAATAAAAGTTCGAGCGTAATAAAATACTAAAATAAAAATTGAACGAAACGGAAAGAGATAGCACGAGTTAGAAAAACAATAACAGATAAGTAGCTAATGAGCGGAATTGTTCGACCGTCGGTTTCAAGAATTTTACTCGGGACCGATACGGGTTCGAACGAAAAAAGTGATAAAAATGCGAAAAAAGTATGGAATAAAATTTAAATGACATTAAGAGTAAAAATAAACATCAGACTAATGTAAATAAATGGAAGTACGATTTTAGAAAATTAATGATAGAAAGGCGACAAATGAAAAATTTAAAATCAAAAATCGGGTAGCAACAGTTGCCCCCTCTTTACTGTCTTATCAAAAATCTGATGTAATCAAGATTTTTGATGAGCAGTAAAGATGGTTGCTACCGAACCAGCAATGGTTTAAAAGTGCGAAATGTAAATGCAGACTTCCCTGATAATGGGATGAAAAGTAAATTGCAGAAATGTAAATGACGGGTCCCTGATACTGGGATGAAAGGTAAATTGCAGAAACGAAAATGGTAAAAAGTAAATTGCAGAGATGTAAGTCAGGCAGGGCGAGGGTAGTACTCGCAGTCCATACCTTTGTGCAGAAAAGTAAATGAGGCAGGGCGAGGATAGTACTCACAGTCCATACCTTCGTACAGAAAAGTAAAGTGTGAAAAATAAATGAGGCAGGGCGAGGGTAGTACTCGCAGTCCATACCTTGGTGTAGAAAAGTAAATGAGGCAGGGCGAGGGTAGTACTCGCAGTCCATACCTTTGTGCAGAAAAGTAAATGAGGCAAGGCGAGGGTAGTACTCGCAGTCCATACCTTCGTGCAGAAAAGTAAAGTGCGAAAAATAAATGAGGCAGGGCGAGGGTAGTACTCGCAGTCCATACCTTCGTGCAGAAAAGTAAAGTGCGAAAAATGTAAACTCAGCGCCGTCGAGGGTCGTACTCGTAGGCCGTCACTGATTGATGCAGAAAAATAAATGCAGAATGATAAAAGAACGTGAATGCAAACAGAAAGTAATTTGCGAAAAGTAAAGTAAAGTGCGGAAAATAAAGTGTGTGGAGACAAGACACATGTTGTGGGGACGAACCGCTTACAACTTTTAGAAGACGCATGTTGTGGGGACGAACCGCTTACAACATGGTTGACATGACATCACGTAGGGACGAACCGCTTACGTGACTTAGAAAGACGCATGTTGTGGGGACGAACCACTTACAACATTCAAACGACACATGTTGTGGGGAAGAACCGCTTACAACATGGTTGACATGACATCACATGGGGATGAACCGCTTACGTGACTTAGAAAGACGCATGTTGTGGGGACGAACCACTTACAACATTCAAACGACACATGTTGTGGGGACGAACCGCTTACAACATGGTTGACATGACATCACGTGGGGATGAACCGCTTACGTGACTTAGAAAGACGCATGTTGCGGGGACGAACCGCTTACAACATTCAAACGACACATGTTGTGGGGACTGAGTCGCGTCAACATTCAGTGCTGGAAAGTAAAATAGACGCATGTTGCGGGACTGAGCCGCGTCAACATTCAATGCTAGAAAGTAAAACAGACACATGTTGCGGGATTGAGCCGCGTCAACATTCAGCAGGAAAGTAAAACAGACACATGTTGCGGGACTGAGCCGCGTCAACATTCAGTACCGGAAAGTAAAACAGACGCATGTTGCGGGACTGAGCCGCGTCAACATTCAGTGCTGGAAAGTAAAACAGACGCATGTTGCGGGACTGAGCCGCGTCAACATTCAGCAGGAAAGTCAAATAGGCGCATGTTGCGGGACTGAGCCGCGTCAACATTCAGCAGGAAAGTAAAACAGACGCATGTTGCGGGACTGAGCCGCGTCAACATTCAGTGCTAGAAAGTAAAATAGACGCATGTTACGGGACTGAGCCGCATCAACATTCAGCAAGAAAGTAAAACAGACGCGTGTTGCGGGACTGAGCAACGTCAACATTCAGCAGGAAAGTAAAACAGACGCGTGTTGCGGGACTGAGCCGCGTCAACATTCAGCAGGAAAGTAAATTGCGGGAAAGTAAATTGCGGAAAGGTAAATTGCGGAAAGGTAAATAAAGTAGATGTGAACTTTACTTGGGCGTTGCTGCCCACTGGGGGGTTGGTGCTGAAAATGAAAACTCCACTAGGACGCTGCTGCCCACTGGGAGGTTGGTGCTAGATCCTTCCGGACGCTGCTGCCCGTCGGATGTCAACTTAAATCCTTTATTGATTGAAAGGTGGGGATTTGAACCGCCACACAAAAGTTCGAAAGGTGGGGTTTTGAACCACCACACAAAGTTTTGACAGGTGGGGTGTTGAACTGCCGCACAAAGTTTTGAAAGGTGGGGTTTTGAACCACCACACAAAATTTTGAAAGGTGGGGTTTTGAACCGCCACTCAAAGTTTTGAAAGGTGGGGTTTGAACCGCCACACAAAGTTTGACAGGTGGGGTTTTGAACCGCCACTCAAAGTTTGACAGGTGGGGTTTTGAACCACCACACAAAGTTTTGAAAGGTGGGGTATGAACCGCCACACGAAGTTTGACAGGTGGGGTTTTGAACCACCACACAGTTTTGAAAGGTGGGGTTTGAACCGCCACACGAAAGTTTGAAAGGCCACACAAATATGGAAACGTGGGGTTTTGGACCGCCACACAAAATTCTGAAAGGTGGGGTTTTGAACCACCACACGAAATTTTGAAAGGTGGGGTTTTGAACCGCCACACGAGATTTTGAGAGTGGGGTTTGAACCGCCACACGAAATTTTGAAAGGTGAGGCTTTGAACCGCCACACAAAGTTTTGAAAGGTGGGGTTTTGAACCGCCACACGAAAGTTTGACATGTGTGGTTTTGAACCGCCACACAAAAGATTGACATGTGGGGTTTTGAACCACCACACAAAATTTTGAAATGTGGGGTTTTGAACCGCCATACTAAATTTTGAAAGGTGGGGTTTTGAACCGCCACACGAAAGTTTGAAAGGTGGGGTTTTGAACCGCCACACAAAAGTTTGAAAGGTGGAGTTTTGAACCGCCACACAAAAGTTTGAAAGGTAGGGTTTTGAACCGCCACCCAAAAGTTTGAAAGGTGGGGGTTTGAACCGCCACACTAAAGTTTGAAAGGTGGGGTTTTGAACCGCCACACGAAAGTTTGAAAGGTGGGGTTTTGGACCGCCACACGAAAGTTTGACATGTGGGGTTTTGAACCGCCGCACAAAAGTTTGGCATGTGGGGTTTTGAACCGCCACACAAAATTTTGAAATGTGGGGTTTTAAACCGCCACACGAAAGTTTGAAATGTGGGGTTTTAAACCTCCACACAAAAGTTTGAAATGTGGGGTTTTGAACCGCCACACAAAATTTTGAAATGTGGGTGTGAGTGACCATGTCACTACATGACACGATTGGATGTGGACGACCACGTCGTCGCACAACATGATTGGATGCGGATGACTAGGTCATCACACCAACAAGAGTGACCAAGTTACCACGACACTACTGAGGAGTGGACGACCAAGACGTCACACAACACGGGTGTCTAAGTCACTGTGACACTATTGAAAAGTGGACGACCAAGTCGTCACACTGACACGGGTGACCAAGTCACCACAAAATAAGTGAAGAGTGAAGTGGTAACGTACCTTCGTTCGAATGTTTGGTTGGATAGTGGGGGATATGTGATCCTCCGCACGAAGTTGATGGTGGAGTGGTAACGTGCTCCATTTGGTCATTGCTGGATTTATTGGTGGAAATTCCACTGAAGCATATCTGTATCCTGTAGATATGGAGGAAACAAATGCGGAGAAACAGTGGATGGGAAAAAGAAAGAAAGTAAATTGATAAATGGGACAATAAGAAGATCATGCATGTTTGTTGTTTATGAAAGTATTCCCACACTACCCTAAAGTTTGCCCCCAGTATTTGATAAAAAAAACTTCCCTATTAGGAGAAGGTTCAACAAGTTTATGCATTTCTGGAGAACATGTCATCCAGTTTTCATCGTACAAGCAGGTTTGATACAAGCCTAGAAAAGCGTCTGCATCTTGCCCAGGAGGTAACGACCTCAAGGACAAAACTTTCTCACAACATGTAGGCGTAAGCAATCCTCACCGGATATTGGTGTTTGCGCTCACACTCAGGAACAGGGCTACGTGTTTATACTCATAAAAATGCAACAAACATAGCACAAAGTCAGATTTGCAATGTCAATCCGAGTGAATAAACTTCAAATGAAGATGCACATGCATGGGCCTTCATATAATCGAGAGGACTTTGCAAGAGAAAGGAAATAAAGTGTGTAGACAAAAAGGAAGTCTGTCTAGAAAGGAGAATGATGTTTAGCAGAAGGAAATAGGGTTTTAATGAGCAATGCTCAACTAGGGTTGCTGCGAAGGCAAAACACACATCTTCTTCGACCTTTGTTGGAGGAGATGGTCTCTTTTCCCTTTTGAGATCATTTTTTTTATCGGCGAAGCGTAGTCGTCCTTGAATCTTCATGGGGACGCTCCTTCTTATTCGTCTTGGGGGTACTGTGCCCCATTTTGTAATTTTCATTGAGGTTGATCTCTTTTCCTTTTTGAGACCATTTCGAGGGCAAAGTGCCCAAGTTTTTTGATCTTTGCTGGGGATGATCTCTTGATTGCTTTGAGACCCTTTTGAGGGCAAAATGCCCAAGTTTTTTGAGTCTTCGTGGGAGATGCTTCATCTTGATTGTCTTGAGGGCATTGTGCCCAAGTTCATGGATCATCACGGGGTGATTTTTTTTTATGGAGTTTTTTTGAGCTGATTCTGGGGCCCTTTTTGCACTTGCTTCTGCTTTTGTTCTCTCTACTTTTCTTTTTTTTTGTTTTTTTTTTTGTTTGTTTTGGTTGCTTCTTCTTCTTCTTTTTTTTTTTGTTTTTTTTTGTTTTTGTTTTGCAAGCAAAAGCAAGTACGAGTTTGTCTTGTCTTTGGCGGGGCCTTCAAGTCTTGATTTTTGGGCCTCTTTCAGCGTTGACCATCAACAATCTTCGGAGATTTTGGGAATCCCTCTTGTGCAACCCAAGTTCGATGTGCACCTACCTTCAGTTAACAACCTTAGTTGGGCACTGCTCATTATTTAGGGAATTTAAGTGGATGCAAGAGATTTTACAAACGACTTAGAAATGAATAGAAAGTAAAGTCAAGTGTTTGAAGACAAAAGAATGAGAAGACCAAGGAAAGGTGGAAGCAAAGAGAAAAGTCCCCTGTCATCTTACTGCTATCCCATGTCTAATAGTGCATGTACCCTGGATATTATGCAAATCAAACTAGCACTTAGTTTGGCATTTGCACTCATGAAAGAAGTATGGCGTGAAGGCCCAAAAATGCTCACAGGGATGTATTTATGACTGCTTATGCCTAAACATGCTGTAGATATAAGAGCTAGCAGGCGAGATCATGCATGTCATACAATTTCAAATGGATGCACAAGTTATCCATGATGCAGTGACATGTTGAACATGCTCAATTTAAGGAAGGTTTGAAATTTTTGAGGGGAGTGGATTTTATTCAAAGAATTTTGTTCACAGTTATAACAAATCTTAACAATGTTAGTAATTTTATAGACAAAAATGTGAGGGTAGGACCACTCATGAAAATTTACGAATAATTAAAAATAATTGCCCCCCAATGCGGGAATGAATGATTGTACAAAAATTTAAAGAGGTAGAGAGGTAAGTGGACTTCTCTGGACGTGTGCAGTAAAAGTGCTGAGGTCGGCGCAAGGCGCTGCTACAGAAGTACAAATGTAAACCTCACTCTGACGTTGATGCCCGCTGCGATGTTCATGTAGGAATGTAGATTGAAACCAGGGCGAGGCGCCGCAACAGATGAAAATAGGGGGACTGAGCCGCCGCAAAGGATGAGAGTGAGGCATTTCCAAAAGGTTGCCCCCAGCGTGTAATACATAATGGACTCTCTAATACGCGCGGCAGGGCAGTGAAGGTACACAAGATGGTCATTCAAGAGTTGATAAGGGGAGGATTCCTCAGTCTCGCTGAGCACTATGCAAGTAACCATAGTAGGATTCGAGTTCCTGCAAAAATAAGGGAGAAACAATGGGTAGGACTGAAGGGAAATTTAGGAAAATGGACAATGTAATCAATAGGTTTTAAACTCTCCCTTTTCTAGTGAGGCTTATTGGCAAGCACGTCATGATTTTGATCAGATGTCGAGACCTATTCATGCTTTGCAGAATTATGTTTGGATGTTACCGACCATTGAAATTCTGATGGGGAACAAACATGAAAGTTCTATTTGGGCGTTGCTGCCCGCAGGAAGGTCGATGTGGAAGGAAAAATCCATTCGGGCACCGCTGCCCCCTAGGATGAAGAATCCACTCAGGCGTTGCTGCCCACTGGGATGTTGGTGTTGAATTTCATATCCGGACAAGAGTAACACTCGCGGTCCCGGATAAGACAAGCAGAAGAACGTTGATGGCTTTAGCCGAACGCCTTGCGAAAACACATATTGGTGTTCCGGACTTAGTGTGCCCGATCTTTTCTTAGCCGATTTAATTCCGTGGGTTGCTTCTGGGAATGCACCGGCTCAGGCCTGAATTTTGATGTCGTCCTTGGGGAAACATATTGCTTCACCTTTCGAAGGAATGGGAAACTCCTTTTAATGAGGGTTCGCGACTGTTGTAATGGATCCAGAAAACGAAGTCCATGCACCACATTTCGGAGAATGCTCCTTTGAAGATTTGGCGCTTGAGTTGGGCCTTTGCATGGATCAACGTCACAATGCCAGCCTTTGAATGACGCCCATTTAGTACGTGACATGATTGAGATGGCTTCTCCGAAGGCTCTCTCATCCGATTTGCCTGCCCCCAGGTAAGGAGGATTGAAAATGTGATGCAGTGTCAATGACTCAAGGCCTTCTGATTCTGCTCATGATGAATTTTGATACCCACCATCTTGTTTGGCTCTGAAGCTTCAACTTGGTGGCACCTTCTTAGGTGATGACGAGATCAACATGTTATCTTGAGGCTTCTGCTCATTTGGTCGTCGTTGGATTTTTGCTGGACATTAGAATCGTGATGGCTGAGGAGATGACAACCCCTTTGAACCACTAAGCTGGTGAGTTTGACTGAGATACAAAGGGAAGCTTTTATTCATTCCCCGAAGTGATGATGAAGAAAAGGTCATTCGATCATGGGTAATAGTCATCCCTGAGAAGCTACCCACTCATGAAAGGATTAATTCTCGTTCGATCATGATCAACTGCTTTGGAAGAGATGCCGGTGTTTACTTCGGAACAAGATCAAATTCGACACATGAAAGATTTGACCATGATTGAATTTGAGTCCGTATCTTGGAGCATGGCGGGGCGTAAATGTCCATATGTCACAGAACATGACCGATTTAAGTATGTTGATCGAGACCCTAGGGGAACACCTATTCGTCATGTTTCTGTAAGGTCAAAGGGTCCTGCTTGCAAGAGGCACCTGGCGGCGGTAGTGTCTTGATGGTAGAATTTCCCGAGGAGGCAGATGGAGAGAAAAGCTTTGGCAACTTACACCCTCGAACAGGCTTGTTAGCGCGGAATAGGCTTAGCGCCTTTGATCCCACCTCTTTTGTATTCAAACTGGATGCTATCAACATAGCCAATCGCAGCATTTCGAATGAATGACCATTAAGTTCTTGACTAGTGTTCTGAGCTTAGACAGTTTTTTGGATAATCAGATGATAACTCCTTGCTCGGGATTGCATGCGTAGTCTTCTCATGTGGATTCAGCCTTTGAAATAGCTAAATCGCTTTTGGACTTGGTCAGATTGCCAAGGAAAGATGAGTTCAAAATGAACCTTGAGACTGGTTGTTTGCAGATGCAAGATATTCTGCAAAGAAGCCAACTCATTGCAGTGACCGTTTTAAAATCTTTCCAGATTCGCTCCTTGACTACTCTTCTTGAGAAGACATCTTCTATGCTGGGAATGGCCAATTGCTGATTTGATTTGTTCAAGATACATGGCTTGAACAACATTGGGAGTGACAGAAGAGAACCCATGGTCATCTGGAGATTTAGATTGCCATTGGGGAATCTAACCAGTTGTTTCTTTGCAGGGGAGACCCAACACTTTAGCTTTTGCAGCAAGGGATTGCGGATGAGTGTAATTCCCCTTATAGTCAATATTTAGAGGCCCACCAATTAGGGGATTGATCTTTACATGACAATCACCATGTGGCGTCTCGCGGAAAATGGTTGTGACGGTCAAATTCAAGACATGAAGGATTTGACCACGGTTGAATCCTGCATTTGCAATCTGAAGTCATGTAGGGTGTAAATGTCGTTGTAGTACCGAACAAGACTGCATTAAGTAGGTTGATTTGGGGTCCCTGAAGGACACGCATCCATCATCGTTATGTTTCTTCACCAAGATGAGGAATGATCTGCAAAGGGCATTTGGTGACAGTAATGTCTTGATGGTAAAATATCCTGAGGAGGATTGTTCAAGGGTTGATATAAGGAGCATTCTTCTGCACCCTCCTCAGCGATGATCTGAAGGCAAGGGTAAGATGGACGTAGAGAACTCTTTGTAGCGAATTTCCGCTCCATATGCCTTGCCCCCAATAAAAATGTGCTCAATCTTTGGGGCTCCCTGACGCCTTCTTCTGGTTGTTATTCCACTTTCTTGCCCCCCAGTTTACATGTCTTATTACACCTAAAATAAAAGGAGAAATTAAATAGTAAGTCTGGAGGGAAGGATATCCCAAAGTTATGAATTAAAAATTAAAACTGACAAAAATAGAAATATTTAAAAAGAACGTGTGGGTTGCCTCCTCCCACGAAGCGCCCTTGTTTATAGTCATAGGCTCGAATAATGCACAAAAATATTGTAGGTATCGCCACCGAAAAATTAAGCAGAACGGGTCCACTGTAGGCCAGGAGAGCGTTCATTCAAGAGCCAGTAAGAGGTGGGTTGACGATCACATTGCGTCCTTCAAAAGAAATTTGTCCACTCTTGATCAGGCGATCTACCTTTCCTTTAAGAGTAGAGAAGTTTTCTATGATCTGGCCCCGAATTCCAGCATGGTATGTGCATCTAGCATCAGGATTATACCACTTTGGATAAGGAAGTTGTTGAGGTTGGACCGGGATTGGTGCAATTTGTCCAACCATCCAAAGATGCTTGAATATTACCCCTAAAGGAAGGGGGGGAAGGTGGTACTGGCCCATGATTTCGGAGGTTATTTTAGTTTCTTGGTCTATTTGGTAAGCCACATGGTATCCGTTGTGCAGGCTGCAGCATATGCAATGAAGACGGTCATTTGTAGCTAAGCTGACGGGAGACCGGACTAACGTCTTCTTTACTAGGGAGTGCCCTTTGAGGTGTTGTTTCTGCCATGGAACAACAAATTGCTTCCCAACCTAGTTCTCTGTTTGGTTATCATGTCAGAAAGGCTACCATAAGAGAGATGCGGCTGAATCTGATGCCCCCAGCAGGCTGGACTTTTGGCGGTTTATGTCCTTTGAATGGAATGGAATGGCCCCGAGATGGGTAAAAATATTGGGATTCTGAATGGATCTTCTGCTTTCCCAGATGGAGAGTAGGTTCAGTCAGTAGAGGATTGAGAGCTGCATCATCTGGAGTGTTTGCACTTGGTCTGATCACAGTGCCTGAGGTGAGCGTAGAACTACCGGAAGGATCCTGCCACTGCCATAGAATTCCACATCTTGTTCTTGTTCTTTTTTTTTTTTTTTGGCTGGTGTGGTGCTTTCCATGGCTACCTAAATGTATTCTTTGAGTTTCTCCACCCTTGCTTCTAATGCCTGAACCTTTTCGATAATTTTCCACACCTGACATTTGGTCACGGAGAGCACGCGGGGAGCGATTTGCTTTCCGGAAGCCATGACTTATTTTCTTTTGTGACCCCTGAAAGTAAAAAGGAAACAACTATGAGTCTTAGGTTATAATTGACACATGCGATCTTTCGTTCTGAGGTCTCCATGCTGCGAGAAAAGGAGAGGGGTTAGTAGCAATAACACCATAAAAAATCACAAACATGGAGAATTACAAAAATAATTGAGACAAACTTATAAACATGGAAAAAACGTGAAAGAATTTGCATGTGAAAAATTGAAGAATTTTTACACACATGGAAAAAAATTTGGAAAAATTTTATCAATGTGAAAAATTACGGGAAAAACTCGCGCCTGTGGAGCAATTTGTGGAGAAATTGCACATGTAGAAAAATTGCGAAAATATTGCATACGTGGCAAAGATTTTCCACACGTGGAAGAATTGTGGAAAAAGATCGGAAGTGTGAAAGTTGCGGAAAAAGTTGTACACGTGAAAGAATTGCGAAAAAATTTGTAGATAATGAGAAATCGTGGAAAATTTTTGCAAACCTGGAGACATTAAAAAAACATGCAAATATGGAGAGATTGCGAAAAATTTGCAAATGTGACAAATTTACGGAAAAATTTGCCAGTACGGAAATTTTGCGGAAACAGTTCCCAACGTGGAAAGTTGGCGGAAAAAGATTTCCGATGTAGAAAGTTTGCGGAAAAAAATTGTAAATGTGGAAGAATCATGGAAAAAATTGTAAACAAGACAAATTTGTGGAAAATTTTGTAAATGTAGAAAATTTGTGGGAAATTTTGTAAATGTAGAAAATTTGAGGAAAAATTTGTAAATGTGGAAGAATGTACGAAAAAATTGTAAACATGGGAAAACAGTTGTAAATGTAGAAAAATTGCGAAATTAGTTGTAAGTGTGGAAAAAATTGAGAAATCAGTTGTGGAAAAAGTGAAACACAGTCACAACATACGCATTTAAATATGATGCATATGCTGGGGTGACATCTACTACTTCTAACTGGCTGGAAGGCTCCCAGACGATACCATAAAAGTGGTCCCTCAGTAAATGGATATGTGATTGCTTACCGAAACATCAAAAAATCGGGACGCTCACCCATTTAAGGGTTCAAGTCTGAGTTTAGCGTTCGTGAAAGCTTACTGGGACACGTGTCCCAGGACTTCACTACTAACATCCTAATCTTATTTGGAAATGCCCGGCGATAGGGATTATGCGTGGATATGCATATGCGATGACAGTTTATCAAAGCGAGTAACACATAACAACAAATCATGTATAAACAATTTATCAAAGCGAATAAAAGCAATTAATCATAAAAATCATATGATAATTCATCATAGCAATTATGTACAAAAGAAATCATACGAGAAAAATTAAACAATTTATCGAAGCAAATAATAAAGAAAAAAAACAAACACCTCGAAAAAATTTCAGCTTCGACCCTATTGGTCCCCAGTGAAGTCGCCAAACTGTCGCACCCCATTTTTGGGTTTATATCCTAATGCGACGCTGGTTTGGGACTATATGTGAGACAAAATCGGACTCATCTCACATGATGTGATGAAGTCGCCACCCTAATTTTTTCTAGGTTTAGGGAGCCTATTTGTCATGCATAAAAATAAAAACTAAGGCGAAATGGGTCTGAACCCGAGAACAGTGGTTCGGGGTCGATTTATGGACTCGGGAAGGTGTTAGGCACCCGAGTCGCATCCTAAAAGGTTACCGGAAAGAGAGGTGTTTGAAACATGCTTTGAAAAAAATAAATTCCTAAATTACGTGATCATGCCCAACAGATTAAATTTTAATAATTCTAACTATTTATGCATACGATTATGTATGAAAAAAATGTGAAATAAAAGGATAAGAAACGTTTACTTGATAAAAGGGTACGGGTGATTTACCCCTTTTTTACCGAAGTTATCGGCACGAGGAGAAAATAACGTTGAACGATTAAATATTTGGCAATTACTGCACGCGAGCGAAAATAATTAATTAATTTGGACGAACAATTATCTAAGCATGCATAGCGGGCAAAAATAAACAAACATACAAGCGTACGAAAAATAAATAGTGCGGGTGCGAAATAAATAAATAGTACAAGCATGCGAAATAAATAAATAGTACAAGCATGCGAAAAATAAATAGTGCAAGTGCGAAAATAAATAAACAGCACCAGTGTGCGAAAAATAAATTAGTAGCAAGGGCGAAAATAAATAAACAGTACAAGTGTGCGAAAAGTAAATCAGTAGCAAAAACATACGAAAGTAAATAAATAATTAAACATGCAAGCATGCGAACATAATAATTAATTAAACATGCAAGCATACGATAATAATACTTAAACATGCGAGCATACGAAAATTAAATAAACAAGTACAGCATACGGAAAGTGGATTAATAATAAAAATAAAAAATAAATGCGACGGGCCCAAAATTGTGCATGGGCCGAGAGTGGACCCACCAACTGGGCCAAGGCCAGCCCAGCTTTTCTCTCCACGCGCTGGGCCTGAGCAGGCCCAGCTCCCTCTTTCCATCCCGCGTGGGCTTGCGTCCCAACGCAGCCCACGCCTCCTTTCTTTTCTTTTTCTTTTTCTTTTTTTCTCCTCTTTTTCTTTTTCTTCTTTCTTTTCTTCTTGGCCGCGGCCCTCTCCTTTCTTTCCTCTGTTTTCTTTTTTTCTCTTTTCTTTCTTTATTGGCCGCCAACGATGTGTTGGGTTGGGGTTGGGTTTGAAGGTGGTTGCGATTTGGTATGGATTTGGGTTGTGGCTGAGGCGCGGCTGGGATTGGGCGGTTGTGGCTTGGATTGGCTGAGCAGCTGGGGTTGGGGCTGTGGTGAGGCTGACTGGGATTGGTGTGTCTGTGCGGCTGACTGTGGTGGCGGCGTGGCGTTGATGGTAAGGCTGGCGATTGAGCAGCGACGGTGACGGCTTGGATTAGGCGGTTGCTGGGATTGGGCGGTTGGCGGTTGCGGGTTGGATTGTGCGGCTGCGGGTTGGATTGTACGGCTGTGGGTAGTTGCGGGTTGACTGCAGCGGTGGTGCGGCTTGGGTTGGGCGGTTGGGATTGGGCGGTTGCGGTTGCGGCTGCGGCTTGGATTGGGCGGTTGGCTGGTTGCGGGTTGATTGTAGCGGTGGGGCGGCTTGGATTGGGCGATTGGCTGGCTGGATTGGGCGGCTGCGGGTTGATTGCAGCGGAGGTGCGGCGTTGCTAATTTTAAATTGGTATAGGAGGATGGGATTTTGATTGAATTGAGCATTTGATGTAATTTTGCAATGGGATTGAATTAAGGCTTGCGTGGGTGAATTGGTGCCTCCATCCCCCCATTTTTTCGGTTTGGGCTTGGCAATTTATAGCCGGAGTTGAGGCGGTGGAGAGATGATGACGTTGCTTGGGTGACGTCGGCGTGATGACGTGGGCCGTGGTGAGGCTCGAGGCTACTGGTCACGTTGTGGTGCCGCTCGAGGAAGCCGTGAGGATCAAAAGGTGGTGAGAAATAGGGGAAACCTATTAATTAGAGAACCGTTTGATCTTGGTTGACTTGTAAGTCAACTAGATCAATGGTTAAGATCAAATCTTGATCTTCCCTTTGATTTATCCTGGTTTGAACAGGTGGTATGAACAATTTTGCCTGAAAGTGAATATAAACTCTGACTGAAGTCACTAAAATGTAGAGTAAAATAAAATAAAATTATTAGTACACAGTAAATGGTGAAAAGTTCGCTATATAGTTTGATAAAAAATATTTACTTATAAGCAATAAAAGTTCGAGCGTAATAAAATACTAAAATAAAAATTGAACGAAACGGAAAGAGATAGCACGAGTTAGAAAAATAATAATAGATAAGTAGCTAATGAGCGGAATTGTTCGACCGTCGGTTTCAAGAATTTTACTCGGGACCGATACGGGTTCGAACAAAAAAGTGATAAAAATGCGAAAAAAGTATGGAATAAAATTTAAATGACATTAAGCGTAAAAATAAACATCAGACTGACGTAAATAAATGGAAGTACGATTTTAGAAAATTAATGACAGAAAGGCGACAAATGAAAAATTTAAAATCAAAAATCGGGTAGCAACAAGGCCAAAGGAAAAAATCCTGCGATCCGCGAAGAAACGGTAGAAGAGACGCAAGGTTTGAGCAAACCTGTAACCGAGGATGAGACAGCCGAGTTCCTCAAGATCATGAAACAGAGCGAGTTCAGCATCATCGAACAGCTAAAGAAAACCCCGGCTCGTATCTCCATCATGGAGTTGATCCTTACTTCAGAGCCGCATCGCCAAGCTCTCTTAAAAGTCTTGAAGCAAGCCTTCATGACTAAGGATATCACCACGGAAGGGGTGGAAAACCTCGTCAGAAGAATTCAAGCCTTAAGAAGCATTTCCTTCTCTGAAGGAGAGATCGACCCCTTGGGAAGAGATCACAACAAGGCCCTATACATCACGGTAGAATGTAAGGGACACGTCATAGCAAAGGCCCTAATCGACAACGGGTCCGCACTGAATGTCATGCCCAGGCATGTCCTAGAACAACTACCGGTCGACTTCTCTCACATGAAACCTAGCGGAATGATAGCTAGGGCTTTCGATGGCACCACTCGAGAGATCATCGGGAACTTTGAGTTGGATATGGTCATCGGGCCCCACACTTTCGCCTTGACATTTCAGATCATGGAAATCCAACCCGCTTACAACATGCTTCTAGGACGACCTTGGATCCATTCAGCGGGAGCCGTCCCCTCTTCCCTACATCATTGCCTCAAATACGTCAAGGACAATGCCCTCGTCACAATAAAGGCAGAGGAAGTCTTGATCTTGGCCAAGCATGCATCCGTGCCTTACATCGAAACTGCTGAAACCTTGGAGAGTTCTTTCCAAGCCTTTGAAATCGTCAACGCAGATTGGATCGAGGAAGGATCCCCCGTTTGCGAAGCCTCAAAATCTGAGATAGCCGAAACAACCACTAAGTCAATACTAGAGGGAAGCTTCCAATTGGGAAAACGGCTCGGGGCTGAGTTACAAGGATCAAAAGGTTGGGCACCTCCGAAGAGCTTCGAAGACCGCTTTGGGTTACGATACCAACCCAGCAAGGCCGATTTCGCCAGGATTGCCCAAGAAAAGAAAGAAAAACAGCTGGCTAAGCTATTTGGATGTTCTGCGCGCAGAGGGCAAAATGCCAATCCCCCATATCAGAACCACGTTCCCCTTCGCCGCTGAAACCATCAATGAAAATCCAATCAGGGTATCAGACCTCCATATCTGCACTCTAGGAGAAGAAGAATCGTCGCCTGGTTCAGTCATTTTTGTAAAGAAGTCAGGGGAGTCTGTGTGCAACTAGACCATCACCATGCTTCCGGATATCTCTCCGTAATTACTCCTTTTAGAAAAATATATGTTTGCACGTTTTCTCACGAAAACATTTTTGTAGGAACTCACGTTCCCCTTTTGTTAAAAATCAAATACATATGCAATTTTCATTTTACGCATCTCTTCTTTTCGCCTTTTAATTTCAGGATGAATGTTAATTCGGATTGTCTTGATAAAACCTATGTCATTACTGGCGAAGAAATCATCGCTACGACCGAAGACAGAGCCAAAATCTCCGGCGAACTGGCCCGTTTACTAGAAAGTTCAGAAAAGGAAATAACTCCTCATCAGGAGGAATTGGACAAAGTAAATATGGGGGCAAGCAATGAGAATCAGAAGTTGGTTAAGATCGGAACTACCCTGGATACGACTCAGAGAGAGGTTGATTTCTCTCCTCAAAAACTACTCAGACGTATTCGCATGGTCATACGCCGATATACCAGGTCTCGATCCCGGGATAGTTGAGCATCGTATCCCGTTAAAGCCTGAGTTTAAACCTGTCAAACAAAAGCTTCGGAGGATGCATCCAGACATCCTTCTGAAAATCAAAGAAGAAGTTACCAAGCAGCTGGATGCCGGTTTTTTGAGAGTTGTCGAGTACCTAGAATGGATCGCCAATATAGTGCCAGTGCCTAAGAAAGATGGGAAGTTTTGCATGTGCGTAGACTTCCGGGATCTTAATCGAGCCAGCCCTAAGGATGACTTCCGACTTCCCCATATCGACATCTTGGTGGATAGTGCCGCCAGAAATGACATGTTCTCCTTCATGGATGGGTTTTCGGGGTACAATCAGATCAAGATGGCGCCCGAGGACAGTGAAAAGACGACCTTCATCACACCCTGGGGAACCTTCTACTACAAAGTGATGCCCTTCGGATTAAAAAACGCAGGAGCCACGTACCAACGTGCTGTCGTCACCCTTTTTCATGACATGATGCTTAAAGAAGTGGAAATATATGTCGACGACATGATAGCCAAATCTCGCGGCACGCAAGATCATGTAGACATCCTGAAGAAGGTATTCGAAAGGTTGAGGCAATTTTAGCTACGGCTAAACCCAGCTAAGTGCACCTTTGGAGTGACCTCAGGAAAGCTGTTAGGATTCATCGTCAGCAACAAAGGCATAGAAGTGGATCCTGATAAGATAAAAGCAATTCAAGAGCTACCCGCTCCCAGCACCGAAACAGAAGTACGAAGCTTCTTAGGACGCATCAACTACATCGCTCCCTTTATCAGCCAGTTAACGCTTACTTGCGAGCCGATGTTCAAAATGCTAAGGAAACACGGAGATACAGAATGGGACAAAGACTGCCAGAAAGCCTTCGAGAAAATCAAGACATATCTGCAAAGCCCACCGGTACTAGTTCCCCCGACGCCAGGACGTCCCTTGCTCATGTATATGACAGTCACGGCTAGCACCATGGGTTGCGTTTTGGGACAGCACGACGAGTCCGGAAGGCGTGAACAAGTCATCTACTACCTCAGCAAAAAAATCAACGAGTGTGAGATGCGCTACTCCATGTTAGAACGAACTTGTTGCGCCCTAGCATGGTGCGCTCGAAGGCTCCGACAGTACATGTTGTATTACACGACATGGCTAATCTCTCGCATGGATCCCCAGAAGTACATCTTGGCTGACCATGCCTCGGATGAGTACGAGTTGTTAAGCTTCGACTTCCCCGATGAGGACATCATAGTGGTTGAAGATAAGATCGCAGAAGATCTCCAAGAAGATGACTGGTGGACCATGTTCTTCGACGGTGTGGTGAACCTCTCGGGCAAGGGAGTGAGAGTCGTGGGCATAGCCCCAGATGGCCGTCAATTCCCCATAGCATGCAAATTGAACTTCCCATGCACCAATAACATCGCCGAGTATGAGGCATGTATCAGCAGTCTGATGGCAGCCATCGACCTAAAAGTAAAGAAGCTCCAAATCTTCGGCGATTCAGCCCAGGATCTATGGTAGACACGGGATTCCAAGATCATCCCTTATCAAAAGTTACTCACCCAGATCACAAGGGAATTCGAGGAAACCAAGTTCGACCGAGTCGACAGAGAAAAGAACCGCTTTGCAGACGCATTAGCCACATTGGCATCGATGTTCAAGTTAAAGTGCGGAATAATGCTTGAGCCTTTGAGGGTAGAAGTGAAGGAAACTCCGGCATGCTGCGTAGCCTTAGAAGAGGAACCCGATGGGAAGCCTTGGTTCAACGACTTAGTACAATTCATCAAAAACTTGGAGTATCCACCGGGGGCAAACCGGGTTAGCAAAAAGACCCTCCAACGCTTAGCACTAGACTTCTACCTCGATGGTGAAGTTCTATACAAAAGGAGAGCTGATGGAGCTTTGCTTCGCTGCGTCACCATGACAGAGGAAAAAAGAATCATAACGGAAATCCACGAAGGGGTTTGTTCCACACACGCAAGTGGACACATGATGGCCAGACAGATAATGAGGCAAGGTTACTTTTGGCTCACCATCGAACGGGATTGCATCGACTATTTCCGGAAGTGCCACAAATGTCAAATTTACGCGGACCATATCCATGTCCCTCCAGCTCCTCTCTTCAGCATGACATCACCTTGGCCTTTTGCTATGTGGGGAATCGACATCATTGCCAAATTCATCCAACCGCCTCTAATGGCCATCGCTTCATCCTCGTAGCAATTGACTACTTCACCAAGTGGTAGAGGCCGCCTCTTACTCCAACATCACTTAGAAGACGACCATGCGATTCATTGAGAGGAACATCATCTGCCGTCATGGGGTCCTAGAAATAATCATCACGGTAAACGGCACTAACCTCAATGGAAAAATGATCGACGGACTTTGCCAACGTTGGAAGGTGAAGCACCGAAATTTATCCCCGTATCGACCAAAAGTGAATGGCACAGTCGAAGCAGCAAACAAAAACCTGAAGAGGATCATCCAAAAGATGGTAATCACTCACACAGACTGACATGACATGTTTCCCTTCGCACTGCATACTTACCGGATAGCAACCCGTACATCTACAGGGGCAACTCCCTACTCATTAGTTTAAGGCATGGAAGCCGTAATTTCCCTTGAAGTAGAAATCCCTTCTCTCAAAATCCTGGCAGAGTCTGAAGTAGAAGAATCAGATTGGGCAAGAGTAAGGTACGAGCAGCTGAACCTCCTTCCCGAAAAGCACTTAGCCGCTATCTGCGATGCACAATTATATCAGCAAAGAATGGCCAATGCTTATAACAAGAAAGTGCGACCTCGCAAGTTCGAGGCTGGGGATTTAGTGCTGAACAAGATTCTCCCTCATCAGGAGGCCAGTCAAGGAAAGTGGGCCCCAAGGTACGAGGGCCCATATCTAGTTAAAAGTGCATTCTCGGGGGGTGCCCTAACGCTAACCAATATGGATGGAGACGATCTCCCAAGACCGGTAAACGCCGATGCAGTTAAGATATACTACGCCTGAAGTGTCACGGGTCACGCATTCGGCCAGACCAAGGACATAGGGTTTTATCATGACAATCTAGCACAAACATTTGTCCGAAAATTAATAAAACAAGTTTTTTCAGGAGATGCTTATTGTTTTAAAAATTTGTTGTCCCATTTTTCTTAAACTTGTGAGATGACAAAATGAGGCATGGCATAGATGGCTCCCCAGGAGTAGCTCGAGATGTAAGACACGTCACTTAGACTAACGCCACTAATCAATCTTAAGTTTTGCAGGGACGTAAGGTCTCACGCCTCAGCTCGTCATCACGATAGAACCAGGGAGTTCCGCTCGTAGCAGCTTTTGAATTGCCGCAGCAGGCCACCTTCAAGAGCGAATCAGGAAATATTTTAAGACAAACCATCACCATCTAAAGCGAAATTTCTTTTCCTCGCAGTGCTACCAGCACAGCCGGCATCGCAAACAACCGGTTTCAAAGGGCTAAATACTGGACCAAAGTCACAAAGCCCATCCTACGCCGGCCGAGCTGTCGGAATACTAGCAACATCGGCTCCCATCTCCGTTCACCTATTCGGAGGAGCTCATCACCAAAATGCCATGGTCGCCCAACGCACCCTTGCAGGCAACAACTCCTGGAAAAAGCACGACAAAAAGCTGTCCTCCTAGGACCACCATCAACATACTTAGTGCGGTCTAGTTCAAGGAGTTTCCCAACATCCACACCCTGATCAACACGGTGAAGATCAATCCTTTAATTAAGGGACATCCAGGCTGCAAGTATCACCCACGCCAAGGCAAGAACTGCAGCAAAGCATCTAAAAGCAACGCCATCATCAAACAACATCCGACACAAGTCACACTGCAGTGACCCACGGATGGCCCGTCCAAAAGGAAGAGCTTAAAACTTATCAATCACATTACTTCTGCTGAAAATTGTCTTGCATTTACTCCTCCTTTGTTCTCGCCATATCTCTTTCAGGGATCGGGTCACTCCCATTCGTTGCCTGCATAAGAACGGTAAGCATACGCCCTTGCAGCCCCGCTGCACATTTCGGGGACAGAGGGTTTTCCCCTTTATCCCCGAGCAATCACGAAGCCAGTCAACGAAGGTCCGACAGGGACCGGTAAGCAAATGGACAAAATGCGGATCTCATCCTCACTCCGACTTGGATCGGCGGTCCCCGCAAAGCAGCTGAAAAAGAAACCAATCAAAGCAAAGCGTCCCAGAACTGGGACCACGTCGTAGGCACCCTCGAAAGGTTGGGCTAAAGGAAGGGAGAATCCCTGAACTTATCTCGTTGTCATTTTCAGATTAATTTCCCTTTCTACTCTATTGTCCCCTCTGCATCTCACAGGGACTTGAAGCATCTCACTGTCATCCGCATGGAGTTTGTGGAAGACGCCCTTGCAGCCCCGCTGCACATTTCAGGGAAGTCCATCTTTCTTTCCCTTTATTTAAATTTGTTTTCATTCCTGCTCGCTTTGTTAGCTTTAAGTCGAGTACGGTCGTCTGGCCCACTGGGGGCAACCTTAGGTTCTCGTTAGACCCTTGCAAATAAGTCGTCCCCCACACCCTAGTAATCAAACTATCAATCAATCAAAAATCAAAAATCAATCAAAATCCCTTTTTAGCCTGGCTAAAACAAAAGCATACTACTCTCATAAGCATTTTCATGCATTGTATAGGTCGGGAATGTTCAATCCCTCTGTTAAGTAAAGCATCCACCTAAATTACATGCCATGCATGATATTGCTTGTTTGCTCTTATATCCGCGGTTTGCTCCGACGTAAGCAGTCACAAACAAATCCCAGTAAGCATCTTTTGAGCCATCGCGGCGTATCCTTCATGAGTGTAAGGGCCTGACTAGATACTAGTTGAGTTCGCATAATATCCAGGGTACATGCGCAATTAGACATGGAATAGCTATGAAATGACGTGGGACTTTTATGATCTTCTCTGTTTTTTTTTTCATTTCTTCCACCATATGCCATCACTCCTACCCAAAACCTCCATTATTACTCATACCCCGGGAGCCAAGGAGCAGTCTCAGCTAAGATTGCCAGCCGGAAATAAAAGCATGCCAAGTTCAAGTTCACCGAAAGATCACTGAGAGCCATCACCGAAGAAAGACCAAAAACCCAAAGGAAAGCCGAGGCTTTAAGCTTAAGCGAGAAGAGATCAAGACAAAGGTTGTGCTTGCTCTGCTCTGTTGCATTTCAAATCAAATCAAAAAGGGGGGATAGAGAAAAAAAAAAGAGAAAAAAAAAAGAAAAAAAGAAAAGGAAAAAAGAAAGAAAAAAAGAAAAAGGAGAGAGGGGAAAAGGGAAAAGAAAAGAAAAGAGAGAAATGCTCAGAGACATTCGAAGAATACAAACAATCGAAGAGCCGAAGCAAGCACAGCCCGGGGATAACTAAACTCGAGAAAACTCAAAGAAAACATTCCCCAGTAAAGACTCGAGAAAAAGGGCCCAAAGCCAACTCGAGAAATCTCAAAGCAAGCATCCCTATTATGGACACGAGAAGAAAAGATCCCAAGGCCAACTCAAGTAGTGAGTCGCATAAAGAACAGCGACGACACTCCCTAGTGAAGACTCAGCAAAGGGCCCCTAGTCGAACGGAAAGCACCCCCGGCAAGGATCCCATAGCTCACGCACCTCACCCTCATCAGGGCCAATCAACAAAGCATCACTCATCAAAAACCTTCCAACTCATCAGCACAACAATCTTTTTCCAAAACAAGCTCCTCTCCGGACATTTCATGTCCTTTCATTCTTTTCCGTAAAAAGTCCCATCGATTATTAGAACGCCCATGCATGTGCATCTTTATTTGAAGTCTATTCACTCGGATTAACATTACGAATTGAAAATTATGTATCATGTTAGCCGCATCTTTATGAGCATAAAACACTTAGCCTTGTTTCAGAGTGTGAGTGCAAACACTAAATATCAGGCGAGGACTGCTTACGGCTGCAAATCGTGGGAAAGTCTTGTCCTTGGGGTCGTTACCTCCTGAGCAGGATGCAGGCGCATTCTAGGTTCGTATCAAGGCCGTTGGCAGCATTAGCATTTTTCTCCTCCCAGAGTGACATCATGCATTTTTCTCCTCCCAGACTGACAGCATCAGCATTTTCTCCTCCCAGAGTGACCTTAGTTTAGTTTCCACATTTCACGTCTTCTCCTACGAGAATTGACGTTGTTTACGTCTCTGTACTGCATTTCCTCCTCCCAGAGTGACATCATGCATTTTTCTCCTCCCAGAGTGACAGCATTAGCATTTTTCTCCTCCTAGAGTGACCTTAGTTTAGTTTCCGCATTTCACGTCTTCTCCTACGGGAATTGACGTTGTTTACATTTCTGTACTGCATTTCCTCCTCCCAGAGTGACATCATGCATTTTTCTCCTCCCAGAGTGACCTTGGTTTAGTTTCCGCATTTCACGTCTTCTCCTACGGGAATTGACGTTGTTTACATTTCTGTACTGCATTTCCTCCTCCTAGAGTGACATCATGCATTTTTCTCCTCCCAGAGTGACAGCATTAGCATTTTTCTCCTCCTAGAGTGACCTTAGCTTAATTTCCCCATTTCACGTCTTCTCCTACAGGAATTGACATTGTTTACATCTCTGTACTGCATTTCCTCCTCCTAGAGTGACAGCATCAGGCATTTTTCTCCTCCCAGAGTGACATCATCAAGCATTTCCTCCTCCCAGAGTGACATCATTTGCATTTTCCTCCTCCTAGAGTGACGTCATTAGGACAAATCATTCGTACTTCTGCGAATCCCGCATCATCCTCCTAAAATAACGTCAGTCACATGTCAAGCGATTATCCCCCCAGTGGAGCCGTCATTTACGTTTTCTTAAAATTACCTTCGATTCCTGGTAGAGTAGTTGTCATTTACATTTTTCTGCAAATTATGTTTCTCTCGATATCCGAATAGATCTAAGTTTATATCTTTGCAGGACATCCGATCGAATCTATCTCCTCCCAGAGTGACGACATCAACAAAACTATCTCCTCCCAGAATGATAGCGACCAACTATCTCCTCCTAGAGTGACATCGAAAGCATACCTCCTCCCAGAGTGACATCAACGATTACCTCCTCCCAGAGTGACATCAACCAACTATCTCCTCCCCGAGTGACATCGACGATTATACCTCCTCCCAGAGTGACAGCAACAGTCTATCTCCTCCCAGAGTGAAATCAAAGCATACCTCCTCCCAGAGTGACATCAACCAATTATCTCCTCCCAGAGTGACATCCACGAACAACATCATCAATTTTATAGACACCCTTTTAATCCCCAGTGACAGCATCAATTTCGTCATCACCAAATAACACCATCAAAAGCATACCTCCTCCCAGAGTGACATCAACTTACCTCCTCCTAGAGTGACATTCAACAAACTACCTCCTCCCAAAGTGACAACAAAAAACAGATTATCTCCTCCCAGAGTGACATTCAACAAATTTATCTCATCCCGGAGTGACATCCACGAATAACGCCAATGAATCTACTCCTCCCAGAGTGATATCAACTTACCTCCTCCCAGAGTGACATTGATGTGATCCTGCCTAGGGTTAGTAAGTCGGATAACATATGGAGCTTAAGAAGGATCTAGCCAAGCGAATTAACTAACGAAAACCATGACCACAAGAAGAAAAGACACAAGATTTACGAGTTGCAGCGGAGAAAATACATAAAAGAGCGATGGAAAGATGGGAGTTACCGGGATTTAGAAGAAGGATGGAAGGGATGGAGATGAGCACACACGAGGTAGTGAACAATCACACAACGATTGCTTGATCAAGATATACTCCGAGGGCCAAGATTGAGACTCGTTTCTATGGATGATCAACCAAGAAAACATATATTTCATTCACACAAATCGGCAAGACCATTACAAACATGGATTTCCCGGAGAGAGATCGGGAGGAGTAATCTCAAACTCAAGCGATCCCTCTCAAGGAATTAAAGTGATGAGCTCAAGGCTTAGGTGATAAGAGAAAGGAGTAATCTCACTTTACAAAATATCACACAAATGTCTAAAGCTCCCTCAAAATGAAATAAAAGAGTTACATATATAGTTGGCATGCAATTGGGCTTGAAAAGCCCAAAATTCCGAAATTAAAGCGGTGGCTAACGTGATTACGCTAAGAGCTTAGCGTAATCACGCTAAGCAATTTTTTCCTTAGCGTAATCACGCCAAGAAGTCTTCAAAACAGTGGCTAGCGTGATTCACGCTGAGCACTTTTTCCTTAGTGTAATCACGCTAAGGATTTTTCCAGCAGCTTCAGCTCCGCGCGCCAAAATGTCGACTAGCCTAACTTTTGATCCACCCGTCCGATTGGCCTGAAACTTGTCCCAAATAAAAGCTAACATCTTTAAGTTTCCTTCAAGCCTTTACACTCTCAAATCGGAGTCCATTTTCTTGTTCAAAAACTGTCTCTTAGCAGTATGCCGCTAAGCACTGCCCTAAATGGCCGAAAATGGTCATTTTGCGTACAGCTTGGGCTTGGCTTGCACACATGATGCTCTATATCCACCCTAACTTGGTCCTTGGCCTTGGGAGAGTCCTCGCTGGACTTGGATTCATCACACAAGATGATCTTCTTATGATTGACCTTCTTGTCAAGGATGGAGCATTCATTGTCGAGGGTTTATTGCGTACGTTGGAGAAGTTAGGTTTTACTGGAGGCCTTGGGTAGGTGCACGTGTCCTTGTGACTTACTAGGGCTAGACACGCCTCTTCTTCATGGCTCAATCGGCCATCTTGGGGGTTCCGTGTGTCTAGGCCTAGGCATTGCGATGATTTAGCGCTTGATGCTCGGCCTTAGGCATGATTTACACTCATTGGCAAGGCTCGGTGGCCCGCGACCGATTCTCTTGGCAATGTGGCAAGTTGTTCTAATTTGAAGGGGGTCGTGATCACATCAACCTCTCTCTCTTCAAAAGGATTCTTCCTCAAATCCATAACCCCAATCGTCTCACCTACACACTAAAAAACACTTGAAAACAAAGGTGAGATACCCAAGAGGCACAATCGTGCGTGCTTATGCGTAGGTTGGACCAAGGAAGAGTCAACAACATTAATAGCACATTGATGCACATCGTTTCTTAAAATGTCATCTAAAATGCGGATGACATCACAAATCTTAGAACAACAAACATGATGAATCTTCTTCTCTATTCGGCTCACAATGACAAGCCAAGAGAATTTAGCACTACAAAAAGACACTATGCACTTAAAGATACCAATTAATTTTGGCAAGGGAGTACGCAAACTTTTAGAGGATTTAAACCAATTAATCCTCAACAAATTGGGTCCATAACTTTGTGTTCTCCTAACACACAACATATTCATGGTATTTAAGTGCACATCATCCACAAATAATCCATGTAGGCTACAATTGACAAAACAAAATTCATCCATTTCAAAATCATGCACACCCCTTTCATATTTATGTACATTGGTCTTTAAGACAATATTAAGGATGCACATGGTATCACAAATTATTAAACAACATAGACGGTGGTCTATCTTCTCAAAGCGGCTTATAAGGATTAGCCAAGAAAATTGAGCCACACGCCCATTCACAAAATGCTTTGGAATACCAAGCAATCGGCACAAAAAGAAATACAATCCCTTGCAACAATTAGGCCAAGAAAATTTCAATAAGTTGGAGCAAGAGAATTGTTTCCATGCTTCATGCAAATTAGGCATGGTTTCCGAATGAATACAACATATAGATACATCATACATATTATCCGAAAAATTACAAAAATTGGCACGTTTGAGCAAGAAAGGTTCATACTTGATGAAATGCAAATGAGGAGTCTTAACACATACCATAAAATTTTCATTCAAGTAATTTTCATGCTCAAACCAAGAAGATTCATGCTTGACAAGGGGTACGACAAGATTTTTGGTGCATGTAATAAAATTCGTACCCAAGTGGTTTTCGAATACACGAACAAATGGATCATGCTCAATGAAATGTAAGAATGATTCTTTATCACACAATAAATGTTTGTCATAAAAATTATCATCATGTGTATAAAGATGAGTGAAATGAGCAACCTCAAACATTTGAGCATTCAAAGAAGGATTTGGTACGTACCTTTCGGGCAAAGCGGGAAGGTTGGGATGGTTTACCTCGAGGCCTTGCCGTTGTGTGCACCAT